>UELU01086707.1:0-62234 GCA_900490025.1 Megastigmus dorsalis
GTGCGTGTGCGTGTGCGTGTGGGTGTGTGTGTGTGTGTGTGTGTGTGTGTGCGAGCGAGCGAGCGGGTGACGTGTATACTTACTTAAAGGCGGGAAAGAACTTATGGGACGAGACTTGCATTGCGCAACGATCGTTTCGCTTATATACGTACATACGTGTGCTTTTGTTGACTTACATGCGCAGGGAAAGGCTATTTACGTGCTTGCACGGTGGAACATGTTATTTTCAGGGCTAACCGCTAATGGTGTCGATAAATTTTGTTCTGTTTTCTTTTTGCTCTCGCTATCGAGGTTATATTGGTTAAAATTTCTTTTGGGCTGCCAAGTGGTCAGCAATATTGCTTGCTAAATCCTATTTCAAAAATTAAAAATATTTTTTTATTTTGTTTAATATTTTAGTTTTATCAATGAGTACAAACGTAGTACTTATGTTTTGGTAAATATGGTGGTAATTATATGTAAAACCACTTTAAACCAGAAAAATAATTAGTATAATTAAATTAACAAATATGTCTTGCATTCGTATATGAAGAATGTAAATACAACATTTTATGCATAAGAAGTAAATAATTTATTTTTAATATAAGTTACATTAAAAATCAATCCATCTCTGATGAAATGCGTATCGTATTATTTATGCAAAAGTTTTCATAAAACCATACTTTAATTCAAAGTCAGAGTAATAGACAGAGTAACACACCTGTTCCCAGGAACAAACAAGATTATATTGTTCGTAACGGTTTGCTTCAGTTTAATCGGCTTAATCGGTTACATTTACATTAAAATGCCTGAAAATAAACCCCAAGATTGTCTACAACAAAGGAGAAAAAGTACTAGAGAGGAAGTGGATTCAAATAAAATTAGTGAGAAAGAGGGAGGGGGAGGGGAGATAAAACGAAATTCCTATATGATAAGATTGTTAACTAAATTAAGGAAACCATCGGAGACGAGGAGGAGTAGAGGCGAAGAACAGCTGCGCAAATTCCTTGACCTTTTTAGTCTTTGTAGCCTGCACGCGAGTGCACACACGTGAGACAAGAGAAGAAAAAACGGGCAAAGAAAGAGAGAGAGAGAGAGAGAGAGAGAGAGAGAGGGAGGAAGAGGAAGAGGAAAAAAAGAAGAGAGCTGACGCACTTTGCTTCCTTTCTCGTGCGTCCACTTGTGCCCGTTTTTCGTATGAGCTTGGGCAACCAAATGAAATTAACAGTGAATAAATTTTTAGGGAAGCTATTCTGAAGGATAGGGAATGATTGTTACATAAATGATTTGAAGAAATATAGTGTCTGGTTAAAGACGGATAAATCATTGAGATGCTTTGCTGATTGTTAAAATGATGGACGCGCTCGTTATGTCCCATGTGCATGTCGTCCATTCAAGACACTGTTCTCAAATATCAATGTTTCTTAACAAAATGATTCCTGTCCTCGTAGAAACAATTGGTGATTTTTTCTGAAATAATTTTACTCAATTATAATTTTCAATATTTCAAACTGTAGCGATTGATCAATCAATCTCTAGTAAAATTCTTTTTTCAATCAAGTTTGCTCGCAAGTTCTTGACGTTTTAAGAAAATCCGCTGCCTTTTCTGCTAGAGAAATTTTATATAGTGAAAAATATGTTCAATCTCTCTACTACAGAAATCAATCGCGACGATCCATCACTTTTTAATATAAAACATTCATTCTACATCAAACCTTTACGACAACCATAACGAGAAAAATCGTAAATGGATAATAATGTATTGCAGTAACGAGCAGCACATTTTCACATATATATATATATATATATATAGGTTAAAAACCTCGTTGAAAAATTGCACATGCCCATTGTTACATCGTCATCTCGGATAACGCGTGCAGGAGTGTGACTCACGTTGCAAAACGCCGAGGCGCAATATTCTCTATACACTAACCGTCAAGGCAACAATGAAAATCAACCAAGTGCACACTACAGCGCAAAAAGTGCATCTAAAAAAGAAAAAGAAAAAAAGTATCTCTCGCCACTGTAAGAAGCGAGATACAAAACAACGACTGCGTGTGTGCAGCGTCGAGTTGGTAAAATCGTTAGGAGGGAGGTGTGCAGAGGAGCCAATTAAAGCTTCATTCATCGACGTTTTCGTGAATGATCCGTTGATTGGTGCCGGTGGACGGCAGTCATCGCTATACATACTGCGTCCATCTCTGCATAGCGGCGACGACGTGTGTGCGTGTAATTGGCCGTGTGTTGTGTGTCCGTGTTAGAAAAGCCGGAGGTGCACGTTAAGGAGGAAGCGCACGTGCTCCCGTCTGTGACTCGTTTTGTGCACGCGTCATGTGTCTCTTTGTATTTGCGTCTCGTTTTAAAACGTATAAACGGTTTCTCAACGTTTCTGAGACTCGATGATCTATGAAAGCGATGGACTTTGAAATGTTTTGATTATTTAAAGAAAAAAAAGGTTCTTTACTATGTACTTCAAAGAAATTGAATAACTGAGATATGGTTCGCTTTCGTTTACTCAAACAATACTTTTTTAGTGGGAAGAACGAGAAAAACAATTTGTAGTCTCACGCTTTTCAACGGCGATAAAAAGCAAAACTATATTTTTTATGACTAAATAGATGACTTTTCAGAGAAAAACAAATGTAACGTTGCCATAATCTGTTTCCTTAACGAATTGCATGAATTACTTCAACGGAAGCATCGCAAAAAGAAAAACAATAAAGACACCAATTTATCAAAGAAAAGCTTCATTACGAGCCACCACACTAAGGGAAAAATCAGCAAAATCATCTTTACAACCGACGTGGAATCATTTTTTGCTCCTCCACTCGCTTGCAAACGACAAAATTTTCTTCTTCGATGGCAAATCTCATTATCTCCGAACCTTCTTAACGGCGCCTCGTTCGACGTTTGTCCCATTCAGCAGCGCGTCAAGTTTTTCTCTTTCGACCCTCTGTATACAGAGAAAGTGCACTACACATACAAAGGCTCTGCCGTATATATATATATATATATATATATATACTTCTTCATTCTTCTCCGGCTTTTCGTTGCGTGTCACGTATATAAGGTATAGAATGGACTGAAAGTAGTGGTTTTAGTTACCTCGTGAACCTCTTTTGCTAGGGATCACATAATAATTTCGTTCTTCTTCCTTTATTCCATGGTTTCACTTCCGGTTTAAAATTTTCTGTTTAGTCCCGGTAATTCAATATTTTTTGTAAACACTTTCTTATGTGATAAGTCATAATTCCTGTTTGTAAATTCAATACTTGCAATACAGATTAGTATAGTTTATTGTGAATTAAATCTAGATCTATAAAAATTTAACTAAAATAGGATGGAAACGAAACATTTCTTAAAAGCAGATCTCATAGTCAACAAAATTTCAACCAAACTACGTCCAAACATTTCCCGTAAATCTGAAAGGTTTATTTTATTGCAATTATCATTTCAACCATCCGTCGGTCAAAGAAGAATAAATACAGCAAAACTTCAAACGTCAAATAAACAATTAATCCTTTAACTCCGTATACCTCTATCTCTCAACGTGTAGTCTCCCCGAAAAATTTCATTTTCGCTCCATGGCGCCCATCACGCAAGCAAATCCACAACCACTCGGTGGTGGTAGCCGGTCGCCTAAAGAAAGAGCGAGAGAAAAAACGGACCATCTATAGCGATAGCGGCAGCAGTAGCAGCAGCAGCCCCTCGCACACGATATACCGAAAGTAATTGAAAATACCCGTGCTCTCTGTGAAACATTCTCGAGGAGGGACTCGCTTGTCCCGCAGGCTACACATACTGCACCGTACCACAAATGGAGGCCAGTAGCTCGAGCACACCGCTGCTGCTGCTGCTGCTGCTGCTGCAAAGCCAACCCCGTCGCGTATACCCCACATTATAACGCGAGAGAGAGAGAGAGAGAGAGAGATCGACCCACACGTACGAGAAGGGAGAAAGAGCGAGGCTTTAATATCAAAATCGATATGTCACGCGTGCCACCGCGGATTTATGACTACGGGATCTCTTTCTCTCTCGACTCCCCCGACTATGTCGGTGTTTTGTTGGTGTAGCCATGCAGACTCGACTCTTGAGTTTTTGTGCGTCGTAGCGGACGCAAGAAGTTCGTGTATTACACGAGGTTTTTTTCCTTCTGATTCTTGTTTTGTTGTTAGAGATCGGTGTGGGATGGCATAATTGTAGGATCTTTTTTGGGAGATATTTTTAGAGATAATCCATTAATTTGAATGCTTTGTTGGTATGGTAATTTGCAGAATTTTTCACTTTATTATTCATTATAATTTTAGTACATTGTTATGATAGAGTTAAAAATAAATTTTTAAAGGTTAAACTGTAAAACGTAATTTTATCACTTGTTTATTATACAGTAATAAAATGTTTGCTTGTATTGCTAATTAATGTTTCGTCAGTTATGTATTATTTTCATACTCATTCATTAACATATAATATTAAGTTCACGAGAATTCACATGTTAACAATATTTTACAAAGTCTCTGAAACCCTAAAAGGATAAATGGATGAATTTATTTGAAATTATTTGGTTTATTTTGAATCTGTTTAATAATATAATCTGTCGTACACCATCCATGTTTTGCAGGCTCTTACACTTGTTATTACATTTTAGCGTTTATTTTTATAATAAATCCTCAAGAATCAAATTTTTTCGATTAACAATACAAAAAATCAGAATACCATATGTACTTGAAATTTGCACCTTGTAAAAAATTATCCATCAACGACCATTAAAGCTAAAATCATTTCGTAATAATCACGCATTATCCGGCGCATTTCAAAATATTTTATCGCGGACGTGTTTTTCAAATTTTAAATTTTCGCATTCACGTGTCGTTATGTCGTCGTTAGGTGGAGAATGTACAATTTTAATGGCGTGCATATCTTTCTTTTTTCGTCATAAACGAGAGAAAAAAGACGAGGGAAGATTTTTTGTCCAGTTTTTACGACTCGTATCTCGCTCTTAAAAACACGCGAGGATATTAGTTTTTAAAAACTCGCCGGGGATTATACTTACTTGTTGCGAATTCAAAACGTATTTGTGTACTCTGTTTATTCTTTTGTTATCTTTATATGTGGGAAATCGTCACGTTTTGATGGATTATTTAGTGAAAGTCCAAAAGTGCTCTGTGTTTACTATTTAAAAATTTAGTACGTTAGAATTTAAAAAAGTAGTACGTAGAGCAATTAAAATAGTCACGAATACATTTAATAATGTTTGTATGATATATATGAATATATACAATAAGTTAAAGCTATATAAGTACAATATATATATATACATAATGTAAAATTTCGATATAAAAAAATTAAAAGTAAGGATATAAACTCAATAAATGTTTAGCCACTAATTACGAAAAATTGTCATTTATTATATGATAAGAAATGTTTATGCATTATAATTACTGATCTTCGGCGAACTTTACATCCAAAATTTTGGCACATTGTATAGCGCATAACATTAATGTATGGCAATACATTATGCACGTAATTCATAAATTGCATTAAAATATGAATGCATTTCAAAATATTATTAAAATTTCGACAATGAATTTATGAATAGTATAAAATAATATTATAATGGCCCTGTGAATTATATCTCAATTACGAAAACAAAACGCATGTACATATTTAACGTATAAATACAAAGATCCACAACACTTTCATCATTTCTAGAAAAGAGTATTATTATTCAGACTCATGCACGCGAGAGAGAAATCACTCGTTCAGACTGGTGGTTCTAAGCTAATTTCTTAAAAATACTTTTCGAGATTTTCCGTCAGTTTGCTGGGATCGACGTTGGGCCCATGGCGTTCTACAACTTTGCCTTCCTTGTCTACGATGAACTTTGTGAAATTCCACTTGATAAAGCTACCGAAGGTTCCACCCTTTTCGCTTTTCAAGTACTTCCAAAGAGGATGGGCATTGTCGCCGTTGACGTCAATCTTCTCGAATAGGTCGAACCTCGCCTGGAAAACAATGGAAAATGGCGTTAAAAAACTCTTAAAAAATTATGACCTGTGATTAAGATCATTTGGTTATTGAATTGGTATAGCTGCGGGTTCTTTTCTTACTACTATCCGCTTCCTTTTACAAAATCCTAGATTCTGAGTCGTCTAGAACTCGTTTTTAATTATTAAATAGAATTAATTTTATATTTTATATAATGAAATATTTAATTATAAAATATTACAATATATTTCTACATAATAATATTTTGAATTTGAAAAAATGATATACTTTATGATAGTTGGTATCTCTGGTATATATAAAATAGGTACATATAAAACATATTCGAGTGTTTATTGGAAAACAATTTATCTTTGAGTGCTTTCAGTTTTTCCGCATGTAGTTATCGAATAGAGAACGTAAAATTTTATTGGAATTTTCAAATCTTTCTTGAACTCTATAGATTTGGACTATTTTTAGAATTCTTTAAATTTTTAAGAGCAAGAAGTAAAATAATTTTCAAATGTAAGCCGCCTAAGTATTGTAAAAGTTTCTTGACATTTCCTAATAAATAGTTTGTAAAAATACTTTATTTAATCATCGGAATATATTTCTTTTTAATTTTACAGTATCAACGGTAGAAATGTTAAGGAGTTTTTAGCCAGTTTTTAACTATAGATTTTTCGAGTATAAAAACTACATGCTATATGTATAATTAAAAGATAATTCAAATCTGAACAATATAATTACAAAACATTACCATGTAATTAACACATTAACCAGTTGAACTCCTCAATTTTCCACCAGGGATAATTTTAGTATAAAATTCTACATCTGACTTACTTTAACGCGATCGGCAAAACTGCAAATTTCCTCAGAGCCACCAGGTTCCTCTCCTGCAAATTGGTTGCAAGGAAAGGCCAAAATTCTTAGACCTAGAAAATCAGAATTTTCTACTGATTCTAAATTTCAAAGTAACTATTAATCCAACCATAATTAATAAAAATAATAACGTGAACAACCTTTGGACTCAGCGTATTTGTCGTAAAGTTCGTTCAACTCTTTGTAGTTGGTTGCAGTTAGACCACATTTAGAAGCGACATTCACAATTAACAGAACATGCCCCTTATATCTGAAAATATTACAATTCCAAATAAATGTATAATTTTATTAAAAAAATGCATTTAATAATTAAAAAATTAGTAACATTATAAGATTAAAATTCTTACTTTTCTAACGGAACATCTTCTCCCTTGATATTTTTAGCCACAAACTCATATACTGCCATGACTGCTGCAAGAAATAACAAAAACTGAATAAAAATAAGCACTTGTTGAATTATAGCGTGTTAAACGAAATTTCGAGAAACGGAATCTTTTGGTATCTAACGTGTAGTAGCGCTTAGAGGTTACTTGTATTTCTTAATATTTATGCTTATATTTCTCCGAAATGGTCAGTAATAGACTTCGATCGAGGACAAAAAGTATTCCTTATTTGATAGTCTATTGACCCGTAAGTATTTTTTGTTTCGTTTTTTTTCTACCTTGTTTTAAATAGAATACGGCCCAAAAACAGTTTTGAATTAGATTCCGAGATAGGGCAGTTTCGAACTCGATCCCGATAGATGGGGCGATTCTGCATTGGACCAGGTTAACTCTAAATTTAAAATCATAATCTTTTATTGTTTCAAATATTTAAAATAGATCAAGGTGATTAGGCTACAAGTAATTGATTAACTATAGCACCATTTTAATTTTATTTGAATACAGTGAAACTTGAATCTATCTTAAAGACCTTGTATATACTTAATCTCTTGTGTCTTATCGATAATAGATTTGATAGAATGATATGAATATGTAGGGTTAAGAAAAATGTAATTAATACTTTAAAAGTTTGTTACACTTAAAAATGGTTAACACTTATATAATTACGAATATAACAATGGTTAACTTATTAAACAATTTAGAAAAAGATATCCGAAACTTGTGCATAATAAATATTATTCTGTATTCTTATTACACTGTATTAATATTACACTGTATTCTGGCTAATCTTGCACAGTGCACAGTCATTGGCATGCATTTTCTCGCTGATTGTAAAAGTAAGTTTTAAAGATTTATCTACAAATATGTAGTAATAAACTTGTTTAAAATTCTAAACAAAAAAAATCTTTTGATAATAACATAGAAAAAATATTCTATATTTCTTTATCAATATGTATATATAAAATATAGTTTTAGGTTAAATTTCACCATCCTTATACATTTCTCTATGTAAAATGTCAAAAGTTAAGAAAAAGGCAAAGTAAAAAAGGAAAAATTTTGCTGTTAAGATAAAGGAAAACCTATTATTAAAAGTATAGAAAATGTATATAATGTTTTGAAAGTTAAAACTAATACTACTGTTTGCAACCAAATTAGTTAAATAATGTGATACTATAATAAATATTTAATTTAAAACCAGGTTATTTATTTTTAAATTTATATTAACAATTGTAATAAAGTAATTTATTCAAAAGTATCGCTAGTTTATTTCATGCATACTTATACTATTATGGTTAGGCCAATCACTGTTCACTGTAAGGCCAATCAATGTATTTTTTTACTTTAAGTACAATTTTCATTAATATCTCGACTATCCTAAATTTTTATTATTTCCTTTAGTTTAATTTAAATAAATAATACTTTCTCAAAAATAGTGATACCTATTTTACATTAAAATTGCATTTAGTGAGTTATTTATAATAATATTTCAGTAGCGTATTCGCTTAAGTGGCCAATAACCGTTCAGATTACCCGTAGTCTAATTCGTGTAGTCGATTGGGCAATATCTATACGTTGAACTGAGCCGGCAAACAAGTTTTCAGCCCGACCGATTCTATACATACACTACTCTCCTGTTATATACTCTGTACCGTTATTTTCGTCCGTCTACCAGACTCGGAGTGCTCGTATTCAGTCGATAAAGTAGAAAAAAAGGTGTACACAAAATAACATTAAAAATCTCCATTCTTATAACGTTCAAAATATCATTAAAAAATATACAGTCCGACTTATCTTAAATGATGTAATATTATTTATAAATGACTTAATCTTCGAAAAATAGAAGAATGATTTCTAAATTAAGAACAATATGTTAATCAATCAATTTTTCACCTGCCACTTACTTTTCCACTTTAATTATACACGAGCAAAAGCAAAATCACTGTTGTGCTGAATTTTAGCGAGATGATACCTCCTCGCCTCAACGCGACTGTTCGATGACTGGGAGCTATGCCGGCGCTGCCCGCGGCTTTCACTGGCACTGTTATACCCGGTGTGTGTGTGTGGTGAGACTGCGAGGCTCGGTGATGTGGAGTCGTAGAGATTAAAAAAAAGTCCGTAATAAGCGTGACTCGGCGTGTTACTGTCATGCACTAGTCCTTATGGTCAGTGTAAATAACCGCATTTAAAAATCATCTTCTCTGATTTATTTAAATATAAATTCTGTCATCGTTTTAAAATTGACTCATGGCGTTTTATTTTCACAGTATTAATGTCTTCTCGCTGATGTAAAATTCTTTCGATATTGTCGAGTGGATTGTAATCAGATTTTCGAATTTATACGTGTCATTATTTTATGATAATCAATAACAACTATTTCAGGTTTTTTCTACAACATAGTACACAATTTTTTTTGTCTTTGCTTATAGCTAAAATATATTATTTGTTAGGTAAATAAAATATTAAAACGGTAACAAATTTTTGTATTGTCTTTTAATATGTAACTATTAAGAAGTGATACAAAAAAAAATATATTTCTTATCTTTGTGCATATAATAAGAATGCTAACTACTACATTTTTAGAATTAAAATATAATTTGGAGGGCCAGATTTATAAATTTTTTAGTATATAATATAATAATTTTATGAATATAATTAAATTAGTAAATTGATCTTAATACAAATTATTAAAATGGTTAAAATTATAAACATAATAGTTATCAATGAAATTTTTACTTCAACTCAATAATTGGTACTTCAATTGTAAATGTCTTCATTAGTTAATATCATTATACACGTTTAAATCTTTATATTTATTAACTAAGTATCAGGTGAAAAATTTGTGATATATCAAGTCATTCTATTGCTTTAATTAATAATCACTCTTTTGTGCAGATGCTTCTAACTCTAAAAGACAATAAACAACTATATGGAGTCTGAGTCATATTAAGATTAAATATTTTTTCAACTTCCGATAATGATTGTAACCGGCATATGTTTTTTGGCATGTATCTCTTCACAATGAGCATCACATTACAGTTAAATAAATTATTACAAATATGATTTGCTTTAGTTATACATGCTTAAATCTTTGTAAGATTTTTAAAAATCGCTATAGCGGATTAGTATTCAATGACGTTAAACGGTGTTTCGTTACGAAAAAAAAATTTTATTGAACAATTCATTACGTAAATAAAATACAAAAATAATGTTTTAGGAACTATGCATTACAATAGTAAAAGGTAAATCATTCGAATCTGCAAAATATTGAATCTGAAAAAAGATTTTTGTTCGTGGGTTAATTGATAAACACTCAATGTACGCCATGGTTATAGCCATTATGAGCATAAGACAATATGATCGCGAAAACTTCTATAAATAATAAAGCAAATGGTCGAAGGCAGTTTTCGAGACCAATAAAAGAATATCATTCAGACTCGTATGCAAGTGTAAAAGAAATCACTCATTTAAGGCCTTCCGTCTTAAAAGTATTTTTCGAGATTATCTGTGAGTTTGTTCGGATCGACATTGGGTCCGTGTCGCTCGACAACTTTGCCCTCCTTGTTGACGATGAACTTGGTGAAGTTCCACTTGATGAAGTCGCCTATGGTACCACCCTTTTCCTTTTTCAAGTACTTCCATAGCGGATGAGTGTTTTCGCCGTTTACGTCGATCTTTTCGAACAGATCGAACTTCACCTGGAAATTGAAACAGGAAACCATTAATAACCTTACAGTCACTGATACATTAACTAGAGTGCATTTTTAAAGTATGATTTTTCTTAATACTCCACAGCTACGTATATTTTAATAACATCCACTATTTTATGAATTTCAAAAATATACTAACGTAAGCTGCTTATTTTAATGGAATTTCAAAATCTAGTGCTTTTATTACCCAAAGTTTGTTATTTCTACAAATATGAAATTTTATTTTAGGTCGAAAATTTTCAATGTAAGATATATTCGATATCGTTCCAGATTTTTCTCGGGGCTGCACATGCACTATATAACTTTTCTGGCGTATTTTATGTTTATATCTCGCGTCGATGAATTTTCCCCGAGTGATCACGGAGGACGATTAATCTCGGAAAGTTCGCTGGGTAACCTAGTTTTCCTCGCACATATAGTGCAAGAAATCATTAATCCTTTGATGGCTAGTTTATTATCATGGTTTATGGTTCGTACAAGCATTTAATGAAAAACATTTTATTCGTTTCCATCTATTTAAATTAAATTTTCTTAACGCAAGCTGGAGTATTTGATTCCCGGCAATAATAGCAACTAATTTCAAATTATAGTTCTACAAAAATTCTAAGGTGTGTAATAATTTCATATGACATTGTTGTTTTCGAATCTTACGAGTCTGCACTTTTACGAGAAAAACTTGCAATCAAAACAAAGTTTAATTGCTGGACTGTGAAAAGTTGAATATCCGCTGTTGTTCCAACTTTTATCACAGTTTACGAACGTTGAGTATTAAAAACTTGCGTATTGGCTTCTGAATGTAAAAAATATTACTTTCTGCGGATGCTTGGGAAACGTAATATAAACTTAACAAGCGACATTTAATGCTGAAAAAACGTTTATAACATTTTTAGATCGCATTGTATTTCAAATGGTACTGAAGTAAATATATTTTTTAATATGCCTCAATCCGTTGAAATGCAGAGATAATGTCCTATGGTAGCAAATTGACAAGTCTGACCGCTTAACGTGATGGTCAAATGGCCATTTTTATTGGTTATTAAGGAAACCCTATACTTTCAAACGTTCTACACCGCGAATTATATTATTCTAATTTAAACTAGCTTTCTATTATGTACAGTGTGTAGTTTTTTTACGAATCCCCAAACTGGAGATAATAGTGAAAATTCAATACACTCAAGAAAACTAGCTAAAAACTGGCTAGAAACTCCTTAACATTTCTGCCAGAGGTTTCTTGTATTAGAAAAAATAATGACTTACTTTATGACGATCGGCAAAACTGCAAATCTCATCAGGACTACCGGGCTCCTGGCCGTTGAATTGATTGCATGGGAATGCCAAAATTCTTAAACCTAAAAATCCTCGATAATGGTTATTGTAATTCTTATATACAAATATTAAATTTTATCCTTCCCAATTAAAAATTGTATTATGAAAAACCTTTCGATTCGGCATATTTGTCGTAAAGTTCGTTCAGCTCCTTGTAGTTGGTTGCGGTGAGACCACATTTGGAAGCAACATTCACAATCAAAAGAACATGTCCCTTGTACCTGAAAATATTTTAAATAAATATATATATGGCTTCAATATAAATATTTCAGTACAATAAAATTATTCTTACGAACATCTAAATAATTAATCAATCGATTACATAAAATTAATGCATTGCAATCACTACAATAAGAAATTATTAAGAGAAAATATACTATGTAAATAATTGTATCAAGTCTTATGTCTAAAATGATTGTGTATTTAAAAATTATCTTACTTTTCCAATGGAACTTCTTCACCCTTAATATTATTGGCCACGAAATCGTACACCGACTTCGCGGATTTGTAATCTTCATTTCCACTCATGATTACTGAAAACAAATAAGGAAAATGTTAAAAATAAACGTAATAATCATCTCTAAACAGCTTTTGCTCAGCATTGATATTTACAAAACAACTGATTACAGGAGAAACTTTGTTATGCAGTAGAAATCAAACTGTTAATTAAAACTTTATGAAATATTTGTTATAAAAATTACAGTTATGATACGTAAAAATTTTTCAAAATGTGTTTAAAAAAAAGGAATAGTTTTAAACTAGTTTTTGTCCATAGGCCTAAAAGTATGACCATATATATTTATTAAGTACGTAAAATCGGCAAAACATGTAGTATTAACCCATTAACACCCAAACGGCCCAAATTTCAACATCGATATCTTATGGATTTCGTATTGTTTATGGTTGAAACACGGGCCCAACACGGCATTCAACCATAAACAATGCAAAATACGTAAGACAGCGATGTGCCCTATAAAAGTGGGGCCCCCGCTCGATGCCATATTTCCAAAATTTTTAAATTTGTTCGGACAGATGTAATGTCCACAGACTGTACACAAACTTTGTTTCAGCCGCCATTTTGTAAAAATGGGTTGTTTAACATTAATATAAAAATTTTCTGTCAAACTTCAACTGCCATGATCTCGGCCATGATCACCTCTGATCATAATTATAAGGGGATACCTTTGCGGTATCATTGCAAAAAAAATGCAGAAAAATTTTTTTTCGAAAATTTTAAAGTTTTTTATGTTTAAATCGGCCATATTTTTTTTTCTTGAGGTTAAATCTGAATTCCGTCTACGGATTATGAAAGAGCGTGAAATTTCACGTCGGAATATATGAAAACAGAATTTTTCAAAGCCGATAAAATAAGAAATAATCAAGTTGAAAACTTACTCGAAATTTGGGCCGTTTGGGCGTTAATGGGTTAATCTAAAAGTCCAACAAAGTCATGAGATGGTGAAATGAGTCATGCACCTATTACGTGGTGAATATATATATAATTGTATATTTATGTGAGTGCGTGAACATTTAAGATTAAAACGCAAATTGTCTAATTGCAACTGCTAATTTCGATACATGTGCAGTACGTGCCTGAGAAATTTCGCACGAAATGCTGAAGTCCGACTGGAAACAACGTCGTTCTTAAAAAACGCATGCCGCTTATGATTTTTTTCTTAAGTGCAAGAGATGATAGTCCTGAAATGGTCGGTGCACTTTAAGTTACTTTATATATAAAAAAAAATTAATACGTTGTTTCGTTGCGCTATTATCAGCTCAATGATTCCATCTGTTTGTAAAAACTACGAAAAATGAATCAAATGCAAAAAAATGGTAAAGTTGGAGACGTGTAAAACTTGAAAACATCGGATCGATTAAGTTTCTCGCAAAGTGTTTCCATGGTTTACTTTCAATACGGTCAATGTTTTTTTATAACCTTGTGATAAGAATTTTTAAACTCTATATTTCATAGGGTAAGGCTTTGGAATATTAAGTTTGTATTCGCGTTTGTCAATGAATAATTTATTTAGTAGTCTTGACATACTAAAAATTTCCTTTTACTTCTTAATAATTAATATAAATTTTCAAAACATTTCTTATCTTTTCATTTCACTCTTTGAACCAATTTACGTGTAAGGGGTGGACACTTAAAAATGATCAGAAATTAATAAAGGAACAGATATACGAATAACATACTATAATCTGGTTACTATATCTATATATATGTATGAGAATAAAAAATTTGTTGAGTCCAGCTTCATATGATTATGATATTCAAATAATCACTTTATGACTAAATGACGGTAGACTTACAAGTTTTAAGTAAACAAATGAATAACTTTTTATAACTAAAATTGCAACAGAAAGGCCACAAAATAAATAAATACGAAATTTTCAATAAACTTTTTAAACAAAATATGCTGTAAACACGTTAAAAAACTACAGTATTCAATACCAACAGTGCTTTAACCTATACAATAAGCAAAAATCTAACGAAACAACAGCCAAAAGAATAATCGACATCCCGTAGAATGAAGAAAAAAAACTGGCACACACGAGCGAGCGGGTGTCGCCACCTGACGGACAACAAGCAAACCCTCACGATGCGCTCCCGTAATCGCGTCCGCCATTGCCGAAGCGAATTCGCCAACGTCGCGTAGCACAACACCAGTCAGTCGAATCCCAACAAAATACAATCAAATTCACCCTCCAAGGCGCTTTAATTCAAAAAGTCGATTCTGAAACCTTACCTGATCACGGTTTTATTCCGGCTTTTTGAAAGCTCTTCCTCACGGATACGAAATAAGCAGACTAAGAAGGAAACGTATAGCAACGCGTTCCACACTTGGCAGCGTCTAGTCGTCGACTGTGTGTCTAGAATCAGCTCGACACACTCGCCGGTATATCGGGTGTGCGGGAAGAAAAAAACGCAGTGTAATAGCGTGACTCGACGCTTTGTTGGTGTGTGCACGCGATATATTGCGTATTTGTATGCGAACTTTAATATTCCCTAATCCCCAATTTAATAATTGGAAATTATTGTGTTTTTAACAGGTGGTTATATGTCAAAAGTTTTAGGTGGAGTTCTTGTTTGTTTCATTTTATTTATGATTTTTAAATATGATTTAAAAAAATGTCTTTTATTGATTTACCTATATGTTTTGTATTATTGGACATCGCTTTATTACAGAGGCTATTTAAGTACACACATTCATATTATTCGAAATGGAATTCTTATTGTTGCAGAAAATTGCTCTTACCTGTTGGCAGTTTTACAAACAAATTGTCGTGTTATAGTACTTTTTATGTAACAGTGACCTTAACACTTTTTTAATCTTACAATGAATTATATCTATTCCATAAAACGTACACAAATTATAATATAAAAATAACAATAAAAACGTACATCATCATTTAAAATTTATGAATTTATTTTGTTTGGGCAAAAGAATAATATTTAATAAAGTTATGCAAAACTTATTTATTTAACACGTACAACGATGTAATATTTCTTTTCAATGATTAATTTACTAATGATTCTACAGAATTGTTATGTCAAATAAATAAACACTACCACAAAATAGGTATATAGTTAATAATTCAATATCAATTAAATCGTATCATAAAGGATAAAAATAAAGATACCATCATGATTTACCCCAATTTATAATGATTGTTCGTATCAAAAATATTACAATTATTGCTTGGCATACAAACTTGATCCCACAATGACTACATTGCAATAAAAACGGCATATACTACGAAATCTGTTTATCATAAATTGTTACACCCCAAAAATGACTAATAAATGATAAATAAAGGAGTATATACTTACTAAATTTTATACCATTATATATATATATATAAAATAAACGTCACATTTTTATTTGAGAATTATTTCGTACTTATAAAATTTTCTATAAGTGACACAGTTCCGGAAATTTATCCGTAAAAATGATGATACATATAGTTATTTGCTATGGCAGTTTTACATCGATTTTTTCTGAATGAAGTTATGAAATCCTTACTGTAACTTTAAAATTCTATAAAAAAGACTGATATAAGTATTATATTAAATTTCATATATTAAGCTTCAAACTCTTTCAAAGTCAAAAATCAAGCTTCTGAGAAAAAATTCTTTTATTTGTAATTTAATTGTTCTTAAATAAATATTTATCGCTTTTTGTGTACAAAATATTGTATTGATAGTTAGGATTTTTTATGTTCAGTCTAGTTTCTAGAAAAAAATGGTTATTCAAAAAATTTTTAATATGTGTAGGCTTTTTGTCGGTCTTGATCGACATCTTGCTAATTTGTTCATTAATGATATTATTTCTGACACCGTCAGCCTTTTCATAACTGCTTCAATGTATTCGAAATCACTTACTTTGCATTTTTTAATTCTTTTTAACTCTTACGGTGAAAGACTTCATAATCAATTTAAATATAACTGCTTCTATCGATAATTTGATTAAATGCATAAAGATGTATACTTAATCCATATCCTTATAATTGATAATGCATTAAATCAATTCAGACATATATTCAGTTTTTGTACACTTTTTTTTAAGTTTTCAGTACAAGAACAATTAGGTTTAATAATACATGAATCGCATTATGTTTTATATACATGAATCTATTAACGTTCTATACTGATACACATTTCCTTATAATACATAATATAATAATATGACCTCTTTCTTTTGATTTTAGTGCATGAGCTTAGAATCGCAATTTAAAATTACTGAAAACTATAGCTGTAATTTCTCGCTATGTTCGCAACGTAAATTATAATTTTTTTTATACACACCCACACCCACATACACAAACAAACGTACATTAACAAAATAGAGGATATTATATACATACGCAAATATATATGGAATAGCGTTGAGACTAAAATATTTGATAAATAACATGCAAAGCAAAACCTGTTTCAGAACTGAACCAGTAAAATGAGAATCAAATCTGTAATTAAATTTCTTAACCAGCATTATAAATATAATTAATTAATCGAAGTATTCCCAACTCTATCAGGATATCAGAAAACACCAAAAATCTAACTATAAATTTCAGCTGAAATAAAAGCTCGATATATATAAATAAAGCACTCGTAGCGATATTTCAAGCAGCTACAAGTGTAACAATGCAATTATCAATTAATTAATAAGTGAACACCTTGTTAAAGACACCTCCAATAAGGCCATCATGAGCATTTCGAATTCATGAGCGACAGCTGCAGTATATACCTATATACTTATAGCACAGCCGACGTCACCACGCAATATATCGCGTTTCAAATCGTCCCCGCAAGCTTTCACCTCGCTGCCGTCGCACTACACATGGAAAATTAGAGGAATAACGAGGTTTATGTAGAGCAGAGCAAGATTAAAACGGCTCGATATCATCGATTCGGCATAGACACACACGGGGGTGTATATTTATATATGTGTACGTATAAAGCTCTAGCAGGTGGTAAATACCGGCAACAGGAATTAACAAGGACGCGTGGAAGTGCAACATATATATAAGTATAAAGGCGTGCGTCGATTATTCATAAAGGCGCAAATCGCCGACTATAGTTTTACGTATGTGATGTGCACCTTATCGCTTTGAGCGCTGACGGAGGACAGCTTGGAATAATTAATGGAAAAATTAATTATTTTTTGAGGTATTGTTATAGTGATGAAGGGTGGCCCTGTATGTATTTCACAGTCGTTCCAATTTTTATATTAATTTGTCTTTGTAAGAGAAAAATGCGTATCATACCATGGTTATTTCGTACACTAATTAAATTTAGCGTCTGCTGCAGGTAAAGCAATCCCAAATATGTTAAATTTTAATTAGAGTTTATAATTGTATAAAAGTTACTCAGAAAGTTACACAGAAAGCTTGCATGATGCCGTAATCCCATTTTCATTATCAAAATGTACACTGAACCGAATTACAAAAATGTGTCAAAAAGGATATTTTAAAGAAAGGGTTCGTCATTATGATAACCAATATTTGCCATATTAGATTTAGTACATTTTCAAATAAAAAGATTATAAAGCAGGTTGTATTAATTTTTGGAATTTTATCTTCGTTTCAGCACATTGGTACCCTGGAAAGTATTTAGGCAAGAACTCAATCAGGTTCACCCAATCAGTTCGGGATTACAGGCGATGGCGTTAAAGTCAACGATAGACCTTACGTGCAATGGTTACATATCGAATTTTGAATTCGACGTTTTCACAAGGTATTGCATATACTGCTTTCATTACTCAAATTCGTTCCTTATCGTTCCTTAATGCTTTTAAAAATATCCTTTTGTTAATCGAGTTTCGGAATTGGAAAATTATAAATGCCCAAGGTAAAAAGCTAAGCAGTATATTGACTTAGAAAACCCATTTAACTAAAAATAACAAGTCTTATATGAATAAAAGCACATCCTCACCTCCATACCCATGTTAAAAATAACTCCAAATCTCGTTCAAAGGACGAAATAAGCTCTCCGCGTACCTGGAAGCTCATCCAAACTCCCTTCAAACTTTCCGTATAAAAATAAAACACGAGCTTAATCCCGCCGCACTCCACAGCCCCGTAGTACTTATATATATATATATATATATATATTTTCACTCACACGCTCGCCTGGCCTGTGTTTTTTTCTCTCCTCTCGCGCGGGGCAACAGGTTGTTCCAGCCGTGGTCGACGCTGCTGCGCAACTGGAAGATCCTGGCGGTGACGCATCCGGGCTACGTGGCCTTCCTCACCTATGACGAGGTCAAGGCCCGACTGCAGAAGAACTACATCACTAAACCCGGTAGTTACGTGTTTCGGCTGAGCTGTACGAGGCTTGGACAGTGGGCTATTGGATACGTAACTTCAGATGGGGATATACTGCAGACCATACCGCACAATAAGAGCCTTTGCCAGGCGCTACTCGACGGCTATCGGGAAGGCTTGTGAGTCTCATTTCATTTTTCCACATCTACTCCTACATATTATTTTTGGGACACGATTGATCAATGAAAACTTTGATAATATTTGTTCAGTAGATTTTAGATTCAACTCATGGGCCAAATTTATAAAACAATTAATCGTGTATCTCTTTCACAATGCATTTAAATTATTTCTTAATATTGACGAAAGGCGTTTGTAGATGAAACTTAATCAAAGTTGAAAGCGGCTTTCCGAACTTATGAAAAACACACTTTTATATACTAGCCGAAGTTTCGTACGTTTCTTTATTTACGTCCATCTTCACGGCCAAAAGTGGTTCAGTGCGAAAATTCAGACTGAAATCTCACTGGAAAAGTGAATAGTAATAGTAGATTGACAAAATTAGCTTGGAGAGCTTGTAATACGTTGTTCACATTTTTATGAATCATATAATATATATCATATAATACTTTTAGCCTTGAAAAGATTAAATTATTTCTCGTCAATCAGTGTAACAAAAATTCCCTTGTCATTGTTTTATAATACTCTGATCAATTTAGTTATGAAACGCTAACTCTTTTATCTTAACTTATCAAAGTTCAATTTTTATATCTTTGTTATGTATCATCTAATTTACTTATCCCTCTTTTGATTATGAGTATAATTTTTAAACCTCACGATGTAATAAATGTATTATTTCATTATTCATGGTTTCTATTCTGTTTTAAATTTGATCCCGCGAGTATGAGTCAAAATAGTCCCCCACAAAAGAGCGTTTATCATTCGAAATATTTTGTTGTGCTCGTATATAGCTATCTGTACCCGGACGGCCGCAACGTGAATCCGGACCTGACGTGGGCGGTACAGCCAACCCCGGAGGAGCACATAAAGGTCACCGCCGAACAGTACGAGCTCTATTGCGAGATGGGGAGCACATTCCAGCTGTGCAAGATTTGCGCGGAGCACGACAAGGACGTCAGAATAGAGCCGTGCGGACATTTGCTCTGCACGCCCTGTCTCACCGCCTGGCAGGTAGCAGTGCATTCTCCGACTGACCTTTTATTCTAAATCTCCTTCAAACTTTAATAATTCATAATTAACGTTTTTCAAACTTAGATTAAAATAGCTTGTATAGATGGTTTAGATGTATACTAAAAACTCTTGTTGTAAGGAAAAATTAAAAAAAAAAAAGGTTCTTAAATTACACAATAGATTTGATTAATGGATTAGTAGATGCAAACAAGTTTAGTAGGGCGTTAATTTTCGATATTCATGTTTTTCATGTTTGTAATACATATAATTATGAACATTGTAAACGCAATATTCGATATCTTATAACCCATATTACGCGAAAAATATAAGTTATCATCAAATCGTTATTTACATTATCTTAAAATTTGTTTTAAAGTTTGAGTCTGCATCGTAAGTTTACGACATTCCCGTAAAAATATTATTTAAATGTTAATAGCGGTAGCTTATTAGTTTTTGTTTACATCATGAACATCTTCTTCTTTGCACAAAATGCAAGCATTTAAATATCAATTCCAAATTCAGTCATAAAAAGATAAATGTGTTTCGAACTTGAGTTTCTCAACTTAACCGCCGCTAACTTATTAGGCGTGTTCTCGCCTTCGCAAAAAACTTTCTCAATCCCATGTCTATCTTAATCCACGTCTCTTCGAATCGTAGGACTCGGAAGGTCAGGGCTGTCCGTTCTGCCGGGCGGAGATCAAGGGCACGGAACAGATCGTAGTAGACCCGTTCGATCCACGGCGGACCCATCGACCAGGTGCCCAATCCGCCACAGCCAGCAACGCCTCGACGCCCACGAGGGATCTGGACCCAGACACCGAGGTATCCGACTAGGGCACGCAAAAACGCTATTAAACGCGATACGGAATATAATATACGAAATAGCCAAGCATCAATCCACACGCATACACACGCTACTTTCTTTCTTATTCTGTTTTTTTTTATTCATCAAGCGGGGTCGCGTGTGTGTATGTGTGTGTGTGTGTGTGTGTGTGTGTGTGTGTGCGTGTGTGTGTGTGTGTGCATAAAAGACAGGTCGCACACACGACTATCTATTGCACCCTTGAGAGAGAAAGTGAGAGAACGAATAATGCCTTTTTATATATGTTTTTTTTCCCTGATTTGCTATGAACCTTTTTATTTGTTCTTGTTCTTGTGTAACGTCTGGTTTTCATCGTAACGACAATGGGCACTTTTTGAAATATGGCGTTGAATTGGGATGCTTTATGTTTTTGATCGATCGAACGGTTTTTAATCGCGTATGTATTTGATACATATTGACTGTTACAGTTTTCAGTTAGTCTGAAGAATGTATTTTTTTTATACTTTATACAAGTAGAGATGCTACTATCTGCTTTGTAGAGCGCTTAAAAGTATTATTGTTCTAAAGCCTACTTTTTAATACCCGTTAATTGTAATTAATTTTTATTGTGTCTCGGCATCAATGTCTTGAAAAAACTTGAAATAATTGGCAGGTCAAACACAGGATCACTATCTGGTACCGGTGTTCACAAATTATCACAGCTAAACTAATTAAAACTGATTTAAATCTACAAAAGAAGATTTTTTTTCGAGATATGTCCTTCCCAAAAGTGAATAATTGCAAAACAAAGTTTAAAGAAGAAAAAGGTAAAAGTTTGATCGTAGTATAACTTTGAATAACGATACCAGTGTCACGGGTGAGACTTTGGCATGCTAGTAGTGATAAAATTGATAACAATTATGTGAATTTTCGTTATTGAAATTTGAGACTTAACTCGTGTAACTCTAAAAAGTACAAAGATAAGTAACTTTTAGTTTGTTATACAGTTAAAAATAATAAACTGCGTTTATTAGCGAATTCAAAAATATATTTTTGAAGATAGGTATGTAATTTATAAACTAGTATCGCAATAAAGTAGAATAGTTTTTTATAAGCATGAATGAAGCATAGCTTAAGTACATTGCAACAGTGACCAATTCAAACAGTTAGTTCAAAAAGTGCTCTTTTTAGCATCGCAATCAGTTTTGTCTCTCGCGAATATCTTTACTGAGGGAACTGATAAATGAAATTTTTTTAAATTTAATTTTTGCTGTATTAACGAACGATTGTTTATTTTTATGTGACATATATGTAGCCAAAATACATATTAACTTATTTATACAGTAAAATAAATTATGCCATTATCATTGCTTTTTCAACTTCATTTTTTTTTAAAGAATAAACTTATTTGTGCAATGAACTAAAATCGTTTCACTTTACAAATACATTATTATAGCAACTTATTAAGTGAAATGCAACGAGAGGAGAAAACAAAAAGGAGAAATGCAAAAAATGATCTTTAAAAAAGTTTCAACCAGCCCTCTCATATCCGTCATTATACTGCATAGTTATGATTTGTAAAATGATTGCTTACAGCATTCATATTTAAAAATTTGGGAATTTATTTTAAAGTATATATTATTTCTTGCCTTGCGGACTACAAAGAAAAGAGGTACTCTTAGTTTCTTACAAGAAAAAAAGGTCAAATTTTTCCTTTTTCTTTGTTATTTAATGATCTATGTGATAATAGACGTCTTAATATCTTCACCTCTATGGAGATATACTAAGGTAGGTTTCTCGAATTGTCTCGTCAAAAACGTCTCATCGCCATCAGCTTATACTACGAGCCATTTATATCTTTTTTCGCAACCGAAACAGTCACTGCTAAATATTTGATAAGCTATTTTTTTCCTTTGCTTACATCAAATTATTATTTTAATAATTTATACAAACAATCAATTATTTAAATTTTTATGCATTTATTAAAACTTTCTTTTACTTTGGAGTTATAATAGAAAAAGAAAATTATACTTATGAATTTTTAACAAATGAATGGCCTTGAATGCTTGTCTAACATTAGCGAACCGCTTTGCATGCATAAATTTACATATGGTCAATCAATAATAATCTACTATTTTAAACATGTTTGTATTCAGATAACCGAGATCTTAATATGTATGTAATATTTGTTCATTTGAGTATCAGTATTTATTGAATTAAAGCAAAGAATCTAATTGACGTTAGATGTAATAAAGAATATTATTTTTTTATTCTTCTAAGTGTGGTAAGAAATATTTTGCAATACATTAATGAAAATAGAATTAGGTTCAAAGTCTTTCTCTAATTAATGTTTAAAGATTTAAATATAATTGCTTTAAATTTAACAAAGATGTTCAACTTACGATATGTGTACATGTTATGTTCTGTTTTCTTTTTTGTATTTTTTGCATGAATATAAAAGACTTAAATAAATTTTTATTAAATTTACTATATTTTTTTATATTTAAACTATTTTTCTTAAGAAAAGAAAAAGAGATGAGGGAGGGAGTTTGAGAGTAACATTCGAAGATAGGAAAATGTTGAAATACTTAGGTCTCATCAAACTCAACATAGTATAGCATTCAATCTATCAATGACAATGGTTATGGATTAAAATATGCAAAAGATAGTGAAAAAGTTTTAGTTTGAATCTAAATAGATAAACTTCGATACATACTTTGAATGCATATTTATGCTTTTAAATACTTGGTTGTTTGTACAGTATTTAGTTTCTAAAAATCTAGGCTATTCGAAGGAAAAGAAAGAAAATTATCAGTGGCTTTATTTTATTGGTATCGATACTTAAAAATTAATTTGTAGTTAAATAAATACAAAACGAATTCCGTCAGTAGTAATAAAGTGAAGAGAAAGTGAAACGACTGTGTGCTATTATACGCCTCTTGTCTGGACCGTCTTGTCTTCTCAGTACAATAATAACCAGTCAAATCTTATACAAAAAAGGCTGGCCAACAAGCATTTGTAAAACATCTATAAATACTAAACTCAAGCGCGAATTGAATTTTACACACATATTATTAACTTATTTTTACATTATATTAAGTATTATCCTTTTGAATTCGCAATATTTATTTTACAAATTGTTGACTGTCCTTGAAATGAATGATGTTATTCGATTATACAATAAAAATAGATTTAGAAATTTTTAAGTATTTCATTGAAAATTTTTTTTATTTCGCTATTATAAAAATATAAAATGTAACATATAGGTTTCATTGTGTAATTAGTTAAAATTGGTAAACAAAAGTTTTTATGATTTCTTAACATTTATAGATTGATATTTGAATTTAACAATTTATTATAAGTTAAATTTTAAAAATGTTACATAACTAGCAAAATAACTATGCATTACATTTTAGGTAAAGGAACTGATTTTTCAATTATGAATGAAAACTCAAATGAAAATGATTTTGAATCGAATTAGGCTTAGTGTTTGACTAAATTTCTTAATACTATTATAAAACAATCGTAACGAAACTCTACACAAATTTAAATTATAAATTCAATAATAGAAAGTGCGATTTTATTAATTATGATTTCTCTTATGCGAATCAAAATATCGAATGAATGTACAATGAAACTGAATTATGAAATAGAACCATATGTAATTAATGAGGAAAAAATTATTTGACAGATCGATTCTGTTTACGATGCTATACGATTATCTCAAAGTGGTGAAAAGTTTTGTAGGTTTAGAAAAAATGACTAATTTATGATGTTCATATACACTTGATAAGTATTAGTAAAATATAAATATGTGCATGCCAGAGCAAAAAAAGATTTTACAGTTGTGGAGTCCAACTGCCACAGGACTATTTATATTATAAATAGATATGCGCCAGTACAGCTGTATGAGATGATTTTGATTTTTCTTTCTTTTTTGCACAAATAACACAGAAGAAAAGAATAAATTTTAGTGATAGAACTCGAAATTGAATAATTGTGTATATACGAATGGATAGTATTGCTTTGTTAAACTGCTGTATACAACACGAAAACCCATTTTTACACGCGTATTTTATATTACAATATACCGGATATACAAAATTATACATTTTGTACTATTTGAAAACAGAGGATATCGAATGTTTTATTAGTTGTTTTCTATATAAATTTTTTCCGTTGTCGTTTCAAATTATAGAATTTTTTTTTAATGGTTTAATACGGAAAAACGCAGAAAAAAATTATATTATTTTAAGTGCGAATATATATCGTTTTAAGTACTTATATAATAGGAAATTGAATTTTTCGAAAAAAGTAATTAAAAAATCATCAATTGTTATTTGTGCAATGAATATCGTGTAAGGCTCGACTTAGGGTTTTCCATGCCATGTATAACGAAGCTGGCTTGCGAACTTAGGTAAATTTTGAAAAGTGGAACCTAATGTCTAGCGTTAATAAACTTTTTTACTTGCTGTAAAATATTAGAAACATGAAAACAACAATGTTTTTAAATAAAACTTATATTAACATTGTATTTGAGTCTATTTGCTATTATTTTATTTTTACCCTTATTTATAAATATAGATATATTTTTATGGCAATTTTAAAGAAGCATGTTATACTAATAATTGGTTAATTATTATATTAATTAAGGAAATTGACGCTTCGATACTTCGTTAGCAAACGATAATTGAAATTATATTTTGAACTAAAGAAAAAGATGCGATAAATATAGCTTGCTTGTGGTAATACTTACTTCAAGTTTACCGTCCATCATTCAGAACTACAACTTTCATTAAAGGAAGTCAATATTTATCAATTAGGATTTTTAATCATGAATTTAAGCAGATTTTAACTGAAGGATTATATAACGCAAAGCAACGTTTTTCAGACTTAAATGAAAAATATATGGGAGTTAACAATGATTATGATGCAGAATATGGGATGAATAAATTGATCACTGCGAACGATGTATAAGCAATTTATTTAATCGCAACGTTTCGGGAGTTTTTATTACTCCCCTCTTCAGGCAAGGCTGAGATTTTTTGGTCACTTAGTCAACTATTAACATTTTTTATGGAAATAATAATTCATACTTTTATTTATTTAAATTCCACGTCTTCCTCAACAGCATTCTTATCATTAGTAAAATTAAAATCAAAAATGCTCTCCTGATCCTGAATGATTATGATGCTTCGTTTTATTACCGTTGTTGTTTTATTTGCCCGCATGACTTACTTTTTGTATAACGTTTTTATTTCACCGTGTTGTCCAAATTGGAAACAAATCGACGTGTGCTATGTCCGCCTGCATGTACGAACTAATCGAAACCACAAAAAAAATCCTGTACATAAGCAGCAGTCGAGGGAACGATCGAGTCAATTCCTTGGATCGAAGGTAAGTGAAAACGCTGAATGAACTGCATTTTGTGGTTTCTGCTACGCTTTCTAGCTTTGCAAGT
Organism: Megastigmus dorsalis; assembly: GCA_900490025.1. Lineage (NCBI taxonomy): Eukaryota > Metazoa > Arthropoda > Insecta > Hymenoptera > Megastigmidae > Megastigmus > Megastigmus dorsalis. Next base: position 26,479 of record UELU01086707.1, read on the forward strand.
TTTATGTTTTTGTATGTTTTTTTTTCATAATTATTTAACCGCATATGAGCAGCAATTGGAAAAACTGTTGTATTTTTATGTATTGTTTTTGTTATCTATATGCTTACTGGAGTTTCGATTGAAACTGTAAACCAAATATAAGAATTGCGTATACTTTATTTTTCTTTTATTTATGTTATACGATGATATTTTACATTTAAATAAACATTCGATAAAGCCATATGAAAAGAATCGAATTCTTAAAATTTAAGGGTGGGAGATTGGTACAAAAAGTATTTAGTTTTAACTTTTAACTTTTTTCTTTTTTCTCATTCAAAAAATAGTACTTGTTAATACCAGAAAAATATTCTTCGTTTTACATTGTTCAAAATCGATAGATTATCTCTTCCAGAATAATTTTCTATTCTACCAAGCTCTGAATTTCGCAGCTGGAATATCGTTGCGCTCAAAGTAAACGTCCCGTTAATTATTTTAAAAGTAAACCTTCATAAAATCAACCCTTCCCGGAATATAAATACAAATTTCTTAACGCAAACATCAAGCGTATCCCCGTCACACCGAAGGTGCAAACACACAAAAGAAAAAAGTTAAAACAGTGCAAAATCGATTCACCGGCTAAACGAATATCAATCTCACGCGTTGGATCTGCACCGATGTGTTTGCAGGCAATAATGGAGCTGATAAACGGCAACTGCGGCTCGCTGTCGAACGACACAGACGAGGAGGAGGACTCGTCACCCGCGACCTCGCCTCTACCCTCGCGGCGCATAGTACCCAGTCCGCCTCTGCCTCCGCGACGCTCCTCGCCCTCGCCGACCTCCAACAGTCACCTGCGCAACGGCAGGCACCTGACGGTGCCCAAGGAAAATGCACCACCGCCACCGGCCTCTGCCCAACAGCAGCAACAGCAGATGCACCAGCAGCAGACGCCCTCGGCGCCGCCGCCAGTCACCGTCATACTATCCGCCAGCGACAACACGTCCAACAACAAAGGTATTTAATTAACTGACATCTATAAGTGACCTACGACAGAAAAGATAGGCGTTAAGGGTGTAAAAATACCTTTGATTTAACGTAAACAATCGAATTGACTCTTATATACAAGTATATATATATTATAAGAAAGGATTAATTATAAGAAAAAACGTAAAGTAGATACAGACAACTTCGGCAAGACCCCCGAAGTTCGTTCACCGTGGTGCTCAACTCGGCATTAAATTAGAAAATTAATTTGACTATATATAAATTTTACACTTTCAGTATTACATCGTAAATACCGTCCTTTACACCATATTTAACACGACGAAAATCGATCCCGTTGCAGCTAGCTCAGAGGCGAGGTACGACATGCTACACCGAGCCTCGTCGCCCTCGCCGGTCTCCCCGGCGGTGATCCGACCTCACGGTACGCGACCCCATAGGACGCCACCCGCCCTGCCCGAGAAGTTCTCCACGAGCAGACTGTCCTCGACGCAGCCGCAGCAGCAGCAGCAGCAGCAGCAGCAGCAGCAGCAGCAGCAGCAGCAGCAACAGCAACAACAACAGCAGTCGTCGGCGTCGGTGCCGCCTGTGCCGCCGCCCCTATCCGTCCCCCGACCCCCAAAAGGATCACCGAAAGACGCAGGTGGTGGTACGCCCAAACAGGACCACCTCTACGAGAACACCATCATCATACCCGGTACCAAACAGCACGTCGTCAAAAACATCAACCTCGAGGTGAGCCCACTTATTCGAGCAACTTGAAATTATTTATTGGAATTTTACACGATGCTACAGTTTTGATTAACTCGTATAGAAAGGGAATGTAAAAATAAAATAGACAATTAGTCGAAGGTTGCAGAATTTGAACGTTATTACTTATTAGTATAGAAACGGATGTTTTGCAAGAGTACCTGTTTTTCGCGTAGATTGAATTTTCATTCGTTCAAGATAACTCTGAAGCTTTCTCTGTCTAATTCACTTGTGAATTGATTTGGGATAGTTATATATATCGATCGATATGGATTGATAATTATATTATTATCCTCGTAGGTAAACAAGGCGAGGCTGACAGCACTGATGAAGGGCAAGGACGAAAGCGGCAGGCCCATACCAAAAACGACAGAGTCCGCACCTTACGAGAACATCAACGTCGAACACATTTCCAGGCTGATGGCCCTTGGCTTCGCACAGGACGCGGTTATACGAGCCCTTGGCATCACGAGGAACGACCTCGAGATGGCCTGCGACATTCTTCACGAATTCGCGCACAAATCATCTTGACCAGGTACGAGAGCTTCGAAATATATTCACTAGCATTATTCTACCCAAGTGCTGAGTATAGTTTAAGTTAATAAATCACTCTGACTGTAGGAACAAACAGCGAGGACTCATGACCACCTCTGCCCGCCAGAAGGTACTTTTGACGAGGGAGTCGCATCAGGAAGAACCGGAGCTTTCTAAATCCGACGCATGCAGACGCCCACTGACGTGTCGGCCTTTCAAACAGAACTAGAGAGAACGAAAATAAATAAAAAAGATAGATTGAAGAAATCAAACAAAAATCTACCGCGTATAATATATATGCGCCCATTTTCCTCATGAGCAACACACTCGATCTTTTTCACTTCGTTCGATCGTCTTGCTGTTATTATAATGGTTCATCTTTGCAGTTGTTTTTCTCCTAAAGAAAAGAAACGAATAAGGATGTAAGCCAAAACGACGAGCGCAAGTTATATATCGTATAATGTACATTAAGGATGCGTAATACGTGAAGTACGCGAAGTATATTGCAAATATAACGTCTTAAAGCGAAGGTGTTTCTCGGGAACGAGAGGATGAGACTGAGTTTTTCTCGAGGTATTTTAGGTTCTCTTTTTTTTCTTTTTTTTATTTAAGTCGACATCGGTGAATGCAGCAGTTATATAAGGAGTGACGGGAATCCATGCGGCATCGAAAATATCGAGATTATTGTTATTATGTGAAAGTAAATTTTTTTTAGTCATCTGCCACATTGACTTTTGAGGATTGCACGAGTTTAAAGTTATATACGTTTTGAAGCTAGACAGCATGCATTTTAATTTGGGATGAATCACGATCATGAAATTTCGAATTTTAAAGTTTAACGATTGAAGAGATGAAAAATTTGGATGTTGATGGGGATGTGCAAGTAGTGAAAAGGTATTTTTTACCAAATGCCCAAGGAAAATCATTTCAAGCCTGATTAGATTATTGAGATTGCATTAAGTGTAAGCATGACTTTTGTCATGTATTTTCAGAGTTGAGTTAAAATAGCTATGCTCTGCCATTTTTTCAAATCAATATTTTAATACTCAATGTTTACAAAGCTATCAACGATATATTTTAGGTTGTAACAAAGATTTTTTCTCAAGTGTAGAAGTAAATAAAAAAGAAGAGATTAATTTTTAAACGAAATATTAAACATCACTTTGTGGTTAGGGTAAAACATACGATTTTTTTTATAATGACCATTTGATGTTCATTAGGAGACTACAGTATATTAACTTTTCTGTATTAAGATGATCAATCTCTTTTTCAATACAATCTTAAAAAGTATATTTTCCTGATAAAGATTTATTTTTATTTAAATTCACAAACACGTTATTGTATCAAAGTAATTAATTTATTTTTTTTATTAATTTTAATATTTAAAACTCTTTTTAACTTTGAATAACTTTTATTTGAATAAAAAAATAAACTTGTATATAGCATACATTTTCAATGATTTATTTTATATTTATTGATAATCTTTCTGTGATATTTAATATTCAGTGCTTATTCATCTAGAATAACATTTTATTAAAGTAGTAAAAGGCGATTTTTTCGATATTTTTGATGCCAAGGGACAAGTAACTTACGCTCGTCCGTTCTAAGAAGGTACGTACAGCGGAATTAGTTATTCCAAGCCTATTCAATATAGTTTGATAGAACTATTCCTCCATCAGAGCTCAAAATTTCTAAATAAATAAAATGAATTGTTTCATACTAGTATGTAATTGTTAAAATTAATAGTATTTTATCTAACATAACGTACCTTCTTGAATTATTTATCTGTAATATTTGAACATATGCATCAGATGAATCTCTAGGATGCATTATACAAAAACAAAATGTTATTCGTTTTTAATTTAGATTAGAATCTTGAAAGAATTCACCGTGTAAATCTTTTCGACAATTCATAAATGTATAGATATATAAGTCATTTCTTTAATATACTTAATAAGTCAAACGCTGTTTGTTTACAAAGAGAAACTATTGCATGTTTAATATTTATTTACTGTACTGTATCAGACACATTGTGATATTTAAGTTAAAACACACACATAATCAATATGTAATTTTTTTGTTCTTATCAATAAAAAAAATAGTTTGACTTTGCTGTCGATCAGCTGATAAAAAATGTGAGTACAGATTAGCATAAGATAACACATCTGCTAACGCTTACAAGAAACAATTTTATGTTGTCTTATAGTTGTTAAATGGTTTATTTGTCAAAACCCTAGTACAAAAATTTCTTATTTTTTATAACAATTTTTTTATTTTGCTTCCTCCCCAGATTTATTTTAGTTTCTTTGTGTCGAAAAAAAATGATAAACAAGTGTCTCCCGTATTAGTAACCCACAAAAAGAAAACAAAAAGTTGGATATTTTTCTACTAGGGAGTGAAATTTCATCACGTCATTAATTAGTTTATCACGTGGTACAGAAATTTCATAAATATATATTGTACTTGGAGATTATATACGAGTAGCCTAGTGTTAAGGAGAGAAGAAAATATACAAGAGGCTGCACATGTGAATTTTTAATTTTTATTTAAAGCTGATATGAGAACTGTTAATTTAATATGTAACTAATAATTATTGCAATACTTTTCATTTATTTCTCATCTAATGAATTCAATTTCTTATAACTCATACATTATAAATTATAGATATTAAAATGTTTTTGTAGGAAAATATTGCATTCTTCAAAAAAAAAATGATAAAAGAATTTATAAAATCATTATTAAATTATAAAAAAATATTTTTGGTATACAAAAATTGAAAATAAATTAAAAAAATTTCATTAATAAACAAATATGTACAGCCTCAAACGAGATTAATAGCAATTCCTCATTGTACCGAACAACTGCACCGAAGTTCAGAAACTTATAATCGTATAGCATATAGTCAATCCTAATAGCAGTTTTCTCGGTACGATTTTGGTTTTTCTCAAACAAAAAAAAAGAAAAATTTCCCATTGCCTCAAAAAGATAAATGAATTATCCTCGATATATTTCGTCAACTACATTTCTCTCTTCTCTCTTTTATACTTCAAACGAATGTGTATATTAGATAAATTCATGTACACAGACGATTCCTTTCCCGAGTCTGCTTCGAAAAAAATATGAATGAGCAGAGATTGAGATTAGCTCCTGTGAGACTATATATATGCGTTATTTGCGACGCGAGCGCAATATATCACTACGAAACAAACATTATTAATCTCTTAGTTCGAACATGGATAATATTCGCTGTTTCAAAACAGAAACTTTTTTTTCATTTAAATTTATATTTATTTTTTATCTTCATTAAGATAGATTTATTAAATTTCTATCTGATTTGTTAATAAAATATAAAAATTAACAATCCTCTTTTCAGTAACTTTATAAGCATACAAAATAATAGTTTGTAAAATAAATACTAAAAGTAATAAATTCATTAAGGTAATAAAACATTTTTCATAAAGGTATTAGTAGTATACATATTAGTAGTAAAATATTTTATAAAAGAGAAAAGTTTTTGATTTAAAGTATTGAAAATATCCATGTCCGTTTAAGGTTTTCTTATGGATCCTTTATAGAAAAGTATCTTTATTTTACAATTTTCTAAGTTTGTTTCAATTCCGTTTCTGTAGTAGGCAAAAAAAGTTTCTGAAAATTTTATTCAAACATAGTCGTAAATATCAGTATTTTGCACAAATTTCTCACTAAAAGCTCTTCTATCAAGGATTCATATACCCATGTGCAAATTACTGTTTAATTAAAATTAGACATCGTTATTTAATAACATAGGGCCACTAACACGTGGTTGTGTTATATGATATGCGATTTAAAATTTTAAAAATTATACTTTGGTATTAGACACCTAAAACTTTAAATTTCTGGTCTATGCACCAGTTAGTGAATGTAACGTCCTATTTTTCTACATTGAATATTACCGTTATCGTATCCTGTAATGTGTTATTCATGTGTAAGTACGTTACATAGAATAAAAAGGAAATAAGAAAAAAAACAAATGTAACAAAAAATTATTCGAGGCCTGAAGCTTTGGATGAAAAACTATCAGAACAGTCACTTTATCGTAATTTAGAAATTAAAAATCAATTAATTACCTATGTGGTGCAATACATAGTGTAAATCCTTCTTGATTTAATTGTCGTCTGTATAAATTATTTTATGTATTTCTCGAAAATAAAATAACACATTTACAAAACTAAAGAAAAGCTTGAATTGAATATCATTTCTTAAAAATACCCTTTAAAAATATTTATTTTTATTGAACTAATAATTGAATAAAGATTGTCCTCGCTGAATGCTACAACAACAATCACTGCCCATTAATTTTTTTAATTTATTAATTTATGAAACTTTTCTATTCTTGAATAAAAAATCGATTGAATAAAAATTATATCTAATATATTTTTATTAAAATCATTACAGATAAAATTATTACAAAAATATAACGATGTACAAAATAATAGTGATCCTTAGTAGAAATTCTACAATCAATAATAATTATCATTATCAATATTACCTTGACGATAACTCATTTCTAAGTCTTTCATATCGCAGCATCTCTTCCCTACTAACCGAAGGCACCAAATCTTTACTAGCATGCACAAAATCGTCTAACTTAACAATAACATCTTCTCCCTTAATTTTATCTTTCTCAATTTCTGTGCTAGTCAAAGTTCGTCGCACAGCTCTCAGCCACGCATTTGAACATACAGAATAAAGATCAGCACCTGTAAGATTGTTTGGTAGCTCACTAATTAAAGCCTTTAATTCTTGACCATCTTTTTCCATTTTGAATTTCCGAGTCAAAGCCTTAAGGACGCTGATTTGAGAGTCTGGATCGGAGCAAATACCCACGTATAACATTTTGTCAAAGCGACCTGGTCTCAGTAGAGCTGGATCAATGAGGTCCGGGCGGTTAGTTGCGGCTATGATAAAAACGTTGCCTGTACTTTCAAGACCATCCATCTCGGAGAGAAGCTGCGAAACGACTCGATCCATTACTCCACCGCTGTCGCCACTCTGTCCTCGGTTGGGCGCAAGGGAATCAAGCTCGTCAAAAAAGATTATACAAGGTGCTGCTGCTCTTGCTCGTTCGAAAACTTTAGAAAATAAAAACAACTTTTATTTTACGAAGTCATCATTAGACTATAAAATAATATTTTCAGAATCTTACCTTGACGAACATTTTTTTCACTTTGTCCAACGTACATGTTTAACAGTTCTGGTCCTTTTACTGATAAGAAATGAAGTTGACACTCTGTAGCTACTGCCTTGGCAAGTAAAGTTTTACCAGTTCCAGGTGGTCCATATAAAAGAAGTCCAGATCTACCCATTCCTGAGATATTAAGAAGAGGCATTTCAATTCTACGCATGATTTCGTGTTTTAAATCAGCTAGGCCTCCGATGTCTTCCCAGTGAACTTTCGGAACTCGAGGAGCTCCGATTTGGTCAGAAAATATAGACTGCATATATTCTAAATAAATGTAAATTAAAAAAATACAATTATTACATGAATTTTTTTATTTAATTTGTTGTGAATATTTAAATAAAATTTGTTTTATAAAATTTACCACATGCATGTATGAAGTCATCATTTGTTAATTCTTTTTCATCACAATTTTCTAATAAGCTGGATAATTTAAAACAATTTTTCATGGCATGTAAAACAAGAGCTTCAAGATCAGCCAATAAAAAATCTGAACACAATTTGGTAATTTTTTGTAAATCTACTTGGTGTTTTAAGCCTTTTCTTTCTATGAGCCAGGATAATACTTTACATCTTTGATTTTGCTCAAGGTGACTTATTTGAATTTTTTCAACAAATGTTTTTTCAGTATCAAGTGACATTTCAGAATCATTAGAAGTGGCAATTATAATTAATGGGTATTTCATTTTTTTACTGTATAGCTTTTTTAGTTCCCCTGTAAAAGATGCAAGAACTCTTTCATCTTTTTGTCCTTCTGAATTAATACCAAGAATCTATAGATATATAAGTTACAAATGTTCATTATATAGGGTAGTTATTAATCTGTTTAATGTCTGTATAAAAGCATTATGTATCACTCATTTTACCTGAATATTTCGTAGCATTAAAATGCAAGGAATACAACCTACAGCATCATGGAGAATGATTCTTAATTTAGCTTCAGTTTGAGCTGATGTTAAGGATTGAACCTCACTGATGTCAGTTTCCAATAAATGTAAACCTAGAGATTCTGCTGTAATCTTGACAAGACGAGATTTACCACTACCAGCTGGACCTTCCAGAAGAAACACAGGTTTCACGTTGATGCAAATATCTGAAATAAAACCTTCTGTTAGTATATCCTTTTTTTAAAATAATATATGAACTATTTAAATAATATATAAATACATTAGCAAAAAGATGTATATGAATCTAAAAAATTTGAGAGCAAATGTTATACCTTTTTCTAAATATGGAGCTATACATGATTGTAATTGTTCAAGCAATCCATTTAATGCAGGTGGCCAACTGACAGAAAAATATTTCTCTGTCTCGAAAGGAATATTACACAAACATTTGTAAGGCTTATAACTATTTATATTTGCTTCTTGGATTACAGTTGTTTCTCCATATACAACAAAACAGCCAGTTCTCTCATTTTGTTCACTCTCAATCTCCATACTGTTTACTTTAAAATGCAATACCTCTAATTTTGAATCTGCTGCACAATATTGAACCTCTGGTACATATTTCTTAACTCTTATGCTAAAAATGTCATCAATGCGAAGATATTTAGGAGTAGAAAAAAAGTTTTGCAGCAAGTTATTTATCACATTTTCTGTACTATCATGAGGATTTGTAATTAGAGATAATTTCATTTCTTTGGCACATGCTGTAGAATCACTAAGTACTGGAACTGAACAATAAAACAATTTACTTACAGTTATTTTAAAAAAGAATTATAGATTTGCTTGATACAACTTACTTAAAAAGTATAAAGAATCATCAGATACTTCCACATTTAATTGTTTATTTATATTCAATTTCATATTTTCAGATACATAAATACTATTTTCTAAAACATCATCTGTAAATATAACAACTACTTTATACTTCTTATTGGAAGTATTGCAACATAAATAAAACCAGTTCTTTGACTTATCCACTGTTTTAGAGTTACACAAAATATATAAATTATTATCTACATAAGATTCATTGCACTTTCCATGTTTCATCACTAAAAATGAAAAGATTTCATCTGGAATGCAATGTAATGTTAATTGCATATTCAACAGCATATCAAGTTCTATAAGCACATAGCATTGAAAAAATAGTTTATATGCTAATCTTAAACTCAACTTTCTTCTTGTAAGTTTGGTTAGATAAAATAGTAATTGAAGTACATCCTTCACACGATTCATTTTAAGATCTCAATGTCAAAAATCATTCCAAACTCCAGTTTAGTTTTAAATACATTTCTGTAACAATAAAAATAATTGCAGATACATAAATAATAATCAAAACTATCTTCTTAATAAAAAGCTTTTAGAATTTATTAATTTTGACATAATATTGACTAATATAAGTTCATTCAGTCTTTGCATATTTTCAATGTATTAACTTATTATATAATACAGTTTATTCATTATTATAAAAATTTTTAGAACTTTACACCATTTATTAAAATTGCAATTGCTGTAATTATTGCATAAAAAGTAAATTTTGTAAATACCTTGTCATCAAATATGTAAGAGTACCAAAAAAATGATGGTAAAATATGCTAAAAGTATATATAGGTATATCAATTTTCGGTAACGAATAAAACAGCTGATTGATCTGATAACTAATGTGTAAGAACACTGAGCGACTGAGCCAACGAAGATAGACACTGCACTCTGCAGACTCCCATGCAAAACTGATATAGGAGAGCGAATAGGAGAGAGAAGGAAAGAGAGTGCAAATGAAGAAATGGTATTTTTAAATGAAATTGACTGTCATAATAAATGGTCAATCTTGTGAGCAAGCTGAGCTGAGCAGTGAGCACTGAGCAGTGAGAACAGTAGCCATGGCTAAGAGCAGTAAGACCTTTCTTATTTCTATCTTCGTTGGTAACTTGGCAAGAGCTGCTCACTATTAATCACTATATAGCATTGTTAGCAGCAGTCTGTAGCTCAGCCGGTTCAGCAGTCACCTCGGCCCAAGCTGCAACTGCAATACTGCACAGTTTTCAGGAATGTCGCGACTCGCGACTCGCGACGTAAATGGAGTTTTTGACGTAGCGATGTTGTCGGCAGTGAGTGTACACAGTGAGTGAAGCATAACCTGCAGGCTGCATAGAACTAAGCACTTGCCTTCTCAGTCAACATCGTTTTGTGGCGCGGTCTGGAGTAAAAATGGCCAGCAGCAGCGCGATCGCTATGTATTAGGTCATGTTTTGACACTCTCTCTCTCTCCTCGCGCTCTCCCCTCTTGTGCACTTTAAAGTTTAATGTCGACGTTTGCCTGTTCGGGAGCATCGAGCGTGTGTGATCCTGGTGTCGTTTCCTCGTGCAAGTGCGTCATCGCGACCAGGAAGCCGAAGAGAGAAGCCATTCACGGAGGAGACACGCAATACGCACAGCAGTAGCAAACATCTCCGTCGTAGGAGAGAGGAGCGGAGTTTTTTTTAAGGTAAACCTGTCAAGACCTATCCCTCCGCCTCCCTCTCCCACTCTCTCTCTCTCTCTCTCTCTCTCTCTCTCACTCTCTCTCTCTCACTCGACTTGTGAATGCGTCTTTTTAAGTTTTTTATAGCGACATAGAGAAAAGAGCGTATGGGCTTCGCAGACTGGAATGTACATATTATATACTTTCACGTTCGATTGGCGTTAGTGGTGTTTTGCAGTCGCAACGAGAAAATTTCGTGGCCTCACACGTGCGCGCGCGTGTTTTCTCCAAAACAATTCCGCGTTGTTTTCTCGTGTCCCACTCCTCTTTTAGCCTCACAACTCTTTCTTCGATTGTGAAAACCAGTTTGAGCCAAGTGCGTCGTGTGACGCGAGAGGCCCGATGAATGATAAAGTTAACAATCGCCTTACGTTTCGTGGGTCTTATGGTGCATTCAAGCTGTGGGAATTCTTGTTGTAAGATGGTGTCTGAGTATTATATATATAGGTAGGCGTACGTGCGTATATATGCGTGTATGAACTAAGATCGTGGGATCAATCGATTTCGATCTGTGCTGGCTGAATGAAAGATTTTCAGATGCTTGTTGACAGAGCGAATGGTGTGTGGCTACTTAATGAGGAGTGTTTATATGTTTATCGTGTTAATTTTTTCATTGGAAGGATAAGCAGATGGAATGGAGTTTATGTGTTTTTATTATTTTCATGTGTATGGAAATTTATATATATACACACACACTTATTTTAGGATATAAAATAATTTCTTACTACTACAGTATTATCATTATTAATATATTGACTAATGAATTGCATTTAATAATAAAAATTATAATTATGTGTATTTTTGGGTGGCTGGTGGCAAAAGTCTTGTACACCTGTTTGGATATGATCTATTTCTATGCTAGTGAATACTAGCTTATAATAAATTAAGTATTCTCAAAATATAACCAAGACATGATTAGATAATGATAAATGCTACATATAACTAATCTTCTAATCAACAAGTTTCTACGTATATAATCTGATTTTTATGCTATTTAATTTAATATTAACTAGATTGATTATCATCGAGTAATTTTTGTTTCAAAATAAATATTTTATTTTTGCAAATGTGTATATTTGGTCCTATAAATTTATCTTTGATTCATTTAAGTAATGCACAGATCTGATAATCTTATAAGTTATACAAGAATATTTTAAAAGTTCAATATTTTTTTTTAAATTCCATTACGTTTCATGTATTTATTGATGCTGGACTTTGTTATCTTCATTGAAAATAATTGAATCAAGAGCACGTGTGTAATTATTATTTTTATTGCCATTAACACATATTTATTAATTATACTTTTATAATTGTGATAATGATGTACTAAGTAGAGTACAGTCTTAATATTTTGCTCAAACTCATGAGGTGAAAAATGTAACAAATTCTTATCTCATACAGATAATGTCAACAACAAACTACTAAAATTAAATTTCTCTTACCCTTCAGTTTAAATATCTTTTCTAAAAGTATAAGGAGTTTTGTTAATATTAATTTAAATTTCAGGTAATTAGATAGTTCTTTAAAAATGAGTATTTTTTAAAATTCATATTTTTAAAAAAATTTATATGAAATTAAATGACTATAGTTATAGATAATAAAATTCAATCACAGTGCTGAGAAAATACTTTAAAGATGGTTGTTGACAGTATGAATGAAATGCAGTTAGTTAATGAATGACGTATGTCTGCCTGTTTATGATGCTAATTTTCACTGTTATGATAGTATAGCAGAAGATTAAAAAGTGAACGATTGAGTAATAAATATAGCCAGTTTTATTTTTGCATGTGATGACTTATAAGTTATAGGCATTGAAAATTAAATTGTTGTTATTAATTAATAGTTTTGTAATTATGATCTCAGATCTATATTTTTGTACAAACCTAATTTTTTTATACAATTAAAAGCTTATCCACAATTTTAATTGTTCAAAATTTCAATATTGTATTAATTTATAATATAAAATGTGTATTTCATTAAGAATTATTATTTTGTCATTTAATGATGTGATTTTTGTATTACAGATGGTTATTGGAACGGAGATCAACAAATAGCATCTTATGAATAAGAACATATAAAAATACCTCAAGAAAACTTTCTTCGTAAGAAGAGTTCTTGTTATGACTAATTAGACATTTTTGAAATCTGTATAAAGATTCTTGAAAAAATATTTTCAAAGATATAAAAAAATGCCTCACTGTGCAGTCAATAATGGGACAGCGGTTTGCTAGTCTCAGGGAATTTTTCAGAATGGACAGCGATAAACAATCTCTAGAAGTATACCAACAATCGATCCGGCGTTCATCGCTTGATATGCTGGATCGAAGTGAATCAGATAGTGTAGTTAACCGAGAGAATAATGGAAACATAAGTGCTGTAAATTCTAATGTGATTCAGAATAGAGACAAGCCAGAGGATAATTTAGATAACGAACAATTAAATTTGGATTTGGATAATCATAATTCTAGATTTGAATCCATATACAGTCAGCCAATAGATGGTCAAGAAGCAAAACAGTGCTTCAACAATGGAAATTTTATTGCCAGTGAACAAGAAATTTTTAAACAACAAGAAGTTTGTTGCAGTAATTCTGGCAGTAGCAATACTAGTAGTAGCTCTGAAGACAGTCCAGTGAATCCAGTTTTGAGAAGATCTTCAAATACACTTTCGTTTGGAAAACGAAAAAGTTAGTAAATTTTACAATTTTAAAATTCTGGCTTTTATATTACTCAAATATAATGATACTAAAAGCCAATTGTGATCAAACTCATTTCAGCTAAACAGCGCAGTAAAGATCAGAATCCGGTATGCAATCACGTGTTATCTTCCAAAAAGAAACGTAGCAACTGGGTTTTGAAGTTCAACTGTGCCAAGAGTAAAGGTTCCAAAAACACAGACATACCGGGCCAGGGGAATAGCAGCTCGGAGTGTGTATGTACTGGGTACAGACGGACTGATGAGCATCCTATGGGTGCTAGTATTGTTTTCAATAGCAGGTCTGCTCCACAGAGTCCAATATTAGGACCACTGCCACCTAGTCCTGTCATTGATCTCTCGCGTTTCAATCCAGAAGAGTTTCCAATGGAGGTAATTTACTTTTTATTTAAACTGTGAACTCTCAAAAACAGTTGAAATACAGAATTAGTGTTCAACTGTTTGTTTGAAAGTAAAAACTAAATTCGATTTGTCTTTTATAATTTCAAGCAAGCTTTTTGAAATCTGCTTAAGAAATTTAAATTTAGTGACTAACTTATATGCTTTGGTTTTTTTTTCAAAGAATCAGACTATATGAATTTAATGATAAAATAAAAAGTGAATTTTATATTTACCACTTTAGCATTTAAGTAGACTATAGTGTACATAAAATATTTTTGCGTCATTTTAAAAGCCTATGACGTCATTCTAGTGTTGGTTCATCTTGTGAGTCACAGGAAATTGCAAGGAAAACAGTTAAATTAATGCTTTAAATTGTAAAATTTTATTTTTATAAATACTGGACAGTTTTGATTATTCTTTTATCATATCACGTACTAGCTTTTATATTGCTTTTATATGATTATTTTTATAAGATTAAATTATGAATATGAATTCATATTCTCTATATTTGGCATTCGTTTCCTGAACTCCGATTTATTTTTTAACCCATTAACGCCCAAATGTTGATTTTTTCTTCTCAACTTTCGACGCGATAATTTTTAATGTAAACATCCTAGGAAAAATTCAAAATACAGTGTTTCCGATAGTATGAAGTCTGATCTTTCAAATTCCTGTGCCATAATTGACCTAAGCGTCAAATTAAAAAAGTTATAGCTTAATTTTTGGACAAAAAACGTAATTTTAAAAATTTTTTTTTTCAAAAATTCGATAGTTTGAATTTGGAAAAAACTTAGTGGGTGCTTATTATTTAGATCAAAGGTGATCGGAACATCTCTTTGAAACCTAGACAGAATTTTTTAATTTTATTCATTAGAAGTCGAAATATTGCAATTTAAGCGTTGGAAATAGTATTAAATTCCTTAATTGTGTATTATATATATACGAAAATTTTTGCTATTAATCTTGCTAGTTTCATTTGAAAGCTTGTCTTTTAACCTTTAATTTCTTTTTTTAGTCGAATCTGTATGATTTTTTCAAGCCAAGATATCGAAGTCTGAAGATTTGATAATTTCAATCTACTAATCTACATATTGTCATTTTGGTGCAACCTACGAAAATATCAGAACATGAGTTTTTTTCATTAAACTGTAATATCTCGGCTTGAAAAAATAGCACATTGTCAAATAAAAAAAGAAATTAAAGCTTAGGAGACAAACTTTATATTGAAATTGGTTAGATTTATGAAAAAAATTTTCTTTAAATCGTATATTCCAAAAATTTAAATAGGAGGTACTTTAGGTAATTAACGTTATTCTTAATATTTAAAGAGCAATATCTCGGCTTCTAATGAATAAAATAAAAAAATTCTGACTAGGTCTTAAGGAGGAGATGTTCCGATCACCTTTGATCTAAATAATAAACACCCACTAAGTCTTTTCCAAATTCAAAATATCGAATTCTTTTAAAAAAATTTTAAAAATCACGTATTTTTCCCGAAAAATAAGCTATAACTTTTTTAATTTGACGTTTAGGTCAATTTTGGCACCGGCATTTGAAAGATGAGACTTTATTCTATGAGACTTTATATATAGAATTTTGCCCAGGATGTTTACATTAAAAATTATAGCGTCGAAAGTTGAATTGAAAAAATCGGTATTTGGGCGTTAATGGGTTAATAGGCGTTAATACTCAAGTCAATGCAGCAATGAATATATAATTTTATCGGGTCAACTATATACTTTAACGGGAAGCCGGAGGAGCATAGTTACCGACGATTACAGTTTCATACTTTTTTCTTTTAGTTTTTAATATTTTAGCTTTTTCGAGTTGAGCCCAATTCTTTGTAGTTCACAGAATTGGACTTAACTTGCAAAATGTTAAAATATTGAAAATTGAGCGAAAAAAGTATGAAACCGTAAACATCGTAACTATGCTCCTCCCCGGTTTCCCCTTAAGTATTCATCTTCTCATCAATATTATTTGAGAAAAGCATTTTAAATTCTCTTGTTATTAAGGACTGCGACGCAAGAGCGCGACTGCAAAGAGCACGAGAGATGGAAGAGGGAGTCGAGCCACCTCCTGGATATCGGCCTAATTGTCCCTCGGTTATCCAGGTTCATCCGAACGGCATAACAGTCGACAGTTTAGCAGCTTTGTTCCAGGCTCATGCTGGGATTCAAGCAGCTGCTCTTACTGCCCTATCACAAATTGATTCTACGCTATTATCAAATATCGAAAGACCTATTCATACTCAGGTTTGTTATTCCAAATCTTTCATATTATTCATACTTTTAATTGAGACATCGCTCATCTATACATTAACTCTCAAACCACGCTCAATTTCAGTTTATACTCTTTAAGAAAAAAAGTCAGTGCGCGGACGATACTTGAAATTTAAACTCCGAAGAAGCAAGGAACAGTGATTCATGAAATAATTTAGGAACACATACTTAGATATAGATGCATGCAGAAACTTTATCAGTATGAAAGAAGTTCCTTTATGAATTCAATTTTCATTTGAGATAAATGTACTTCCTTTTTAAAAAATGGCACTTGGGCAACGTTATAAAATAAAATGCATTCAATAACAGGATTCGGTCTTATCTCATCTGTATTGCAAAATTCATAATCGATATTTTATTACCTATTTATTTCAATAAAAAGATTCATTTATTAAATAAGTGGTATTAGATTTCCATTAACTCATTTTATATTTAGCATTTTATTTTTTGCGTAACGAACATTCTTCAGCATTTTATTTACAACGAATTTGATTTACTCATAGAGCCAATAAAAGGATGCTAAGTAGTTGATACACTTTCAGTAGCGGTTAAAATGTGAATGACTAGAAATGACATCACAACTATAGAAATTATATAATTTTGTTGCATTAAATACCAGAATCGTCCTAAAAATTTATTGTATCAGGTTGACTACGTACACTGTCTTGTACCGGATCTGAAGTCAATCACCGCGTCCTCCTTCTACTGGGGCAAGATGGACCGGTATGAGGCAGAGCGCCTGTTGGAGGGTAAGCAGGAGGGCACATTCCTGCTGCGCGACTCAGCCCAAGAGGAATTCCTCTTCTCCGTAAGCTTCCGCAGGTACGAGCGATCGCTGCACGCGAGGGTCGAGCAGTGGAACCACAAGTTCAGCTTCGACTCCCACGATCCCGGCGTTCATGCTTCCGAAACAGTGAGTGCCTCTATACGTGTTTGTTTGTGTAAAAAGATCTTTGCTAGCCTACTCAACAGTAGATGCTTAAGAATAAAGTAGAATAATGTTAGCAATCGATCAGCCTCGAAATTACATGTCAAAATTAAGCTATTACTAGAAAACGTTTCGACTCGAGATTAGGTCATTTCGTTGAAATTTTAATGTTTATTTCCATTACAATCTGTTATGCCTGTGTTCAATTGACATTTCAACCTGATATGAAAAAAAAAACTACTCAATCAACAGGTTTGCGGCTTGATCGAGCACTACAAGGACCCGTCCTGCTGCATGTTCTTTGAGCCAATGCTGACGATTCCCCTGCACCGGAACTTTGCGTTCCCTCTACAGCATCTCTGTCGCGCCGTCATCACCACCCACACGACTTACGACGGTATCAACAAGCTCCAATTGCCAAAGATCCTCAAGACTTATCTCAAGGAGTATCACTACAAGCAGCGGGTGAGGATTAGGCGGCTCGACATTGAGAGCGACCAGATAGACGGCAAATCCATATCATATCTGCTCCCTCATGTCAACAGCTTTAATTAGCAACCAACACCCGTACACACACACCGTAAATACCCTGTATAAGCGTGAACAGGCCCTATACACAGACCGACACACATACGAGTGCGCATTATCCACCCAATCCCTTCCGTCGTACCCTTGCGTACATGCTCTTACCATTGTAATGCATTATGTATGTACGTATCTATATGCATATACGTACGTGGATATTTAAGTCGGTCCATACTGTCCAAAAGCCATGAATGTCCGTTTAAGTCACTTTTAGAAAGTGATTTGGTTCGATTTGAGTTTGAGAACGAAATGAATAGATACATGTTTCGTATGCACTAGCCATTAGAATTTAAAAAATATTTCAACGTAGCTAACTTTTATCTCAGTATTGGTATATTTTAGGAAAAATATGCGTTGGCAAATGCTATTCGGTCGATCAAAAGTAGAAATTCATCGTAATGAATGATCACGTAAAGAGTAAGAAACGATCGCATATCAACAAAAATTATCTAAGATTGATAATATGCTAATGAATTCTACTTTTTTATACATCTCATTTTATAATTAATTTAGATATTTAGCTATCCATTATAATTTTGTGAGGAGCAATAGTAAGCATCCATCTAGCTTAGGGCATTTGTTACTTCTTGGTAATGTTAATCGTACGAAATTTTTCATACGCTACAACAAACAAGACATCCCTTATATGAAAGGGAAATGCAAAAATCTCCTGCCATCTAATGCAGCGAGTTGCGTATGAAACTTTTCTTTGTGCATTCACGGTTAAACATATTAAAAAAAAATTTGCGATTCATCAGTTTTGCGCTATAAATAATGGTCTTTTAAATAAATAAAAAAATTAAATGAAGTTTATTTAATAAATTACTAAAATCATTCAAATTAGAGACTTATTTTATATGTAATATGTTAAAAAACGGACATGAATGGTTTTAACAGTTGACAATCCATTGATAAGAAAAATCTTCAGTAAATCAGCATCTCTCTTTACTTTGAAATAGATACCAAGGTTTATGATGCATTTTTGTTTTAGTGTATTTTGTAGATGCTGTGTATTTAAAGATTCGCGTTCAATACAAATTTTCATTTTTTGCAATTAATTACTCTTAAATAACTTGAAAATAAATTGCGATTAAGTAGTTTAGAGTTACTAAGTTACTAATATATGACAGAAAGTATTGCGATTAAAGTTAATCCATGTGTTCTAAATATAGTTACCAAATCGCCAAAAATACGTATATTGAAGTGGTTAAGTACACCGCTACATTGTTTTACAAAATAATAAATTTAAACAAAAATGCAAGGAATAAATGGATGGGATCTATTTCTAAGTAATAAGAGGTATATGTCTGATTTCAGAAATACGCATACGTTGATTTATTTCACTTTAAACTTAATAGTTTTCACACGCAATGTCAGATACATTACTACAATAGTAAAACTTAATAATGGAAACTAATAATAATGTTGAACGTCAGGATCTTTCTTAATTTTAACAGGACAGTACAGGGATGCACGAACTGGTAAATAGTTTTATTGTTTATCGCATTAATTTTTCATTTTATTTTGTAAAATTTTACGTTCTAAAAATGTCTAACGATTTAATAGAAGTCGCATTTACAGAAATTTTTTGATACGTGCAATTTCAATTTTGTCTAGACTTGCATTTTATTTGCATTGTTATACGTATACATATAGTTATAGCACATTGCCAGTGAGTGCAATTTTTTAATAACATTTTGCATCGATTTTTAATAGGATATAAAAACTGATTAATTATTGATTAAGTCTTAATAAAACACTAAAGTTATGCATACTTTGATTAGAAATTGTTGACTAATAAGAAAAATTATTTTTTAAACTAAATACACTTTTCATTACATAGTAACAGTTTTGACCTGTGCTGCATTTTAACGTTTTAATTTCAATACAGGCATCTAATAGTATATTATGCATCTGATGGGGAGAAAAAAACTTAGACAGTTCAGAACTCGTGTAAATTGACGAAGACGGAAAACACGAGGTCTAGAATGGCCAATTTTTTTCCCGTGGTGCATATACCATTTTTCCTTATACCAGCGCCTAAAGTGCACCTTTCTCTTCCTGTACGGGATAGAAAAATATTTAACTTTTTAGGTAGTATTTTTTCAAAATAATGCAACTTGTATGCTGTACTTGATCGATAATTTATCAGCTTTACCATGCTTTTAATTCTAAAAGTTCTGTTTAGCTCTCTGTAAAAAACATAAGTTTCATTGAATCAACTCTTCAAACTCTTATTTTTATCGTCTGATAAATTAATTTTCTGTCTTTTTTGACAACTTTGAAACAACCGTTTATTTTGTGAACACTCTCGTTGTACACGAAATAATACTGATATATGATAAAAAAAAAAAACACGAGGAAACTTAAATGTTGTGGGTATCTCGAACTATTATGAAACTATTGGATGTTACGTGAGAATATTATTTTTTAATGTGTCGTTGAGGAATTGGAGGGATCGATATCAAAATGTGATAGTGCGTAGCTTTGAAGATTTAATGTACCATAATAAAATCGAAAAGGTATTGTTTTCAATGTGCGAACGCGAATGTCTACGAATATTATGAGAAAAAAAAAGAATTGTAAAAAGACAAATAATAAGACTGTAAATTTTTTCTCTATTGTATAGCTTTCTCAAGAAGACGTAGTATTTGATGCAAATGCGTGGGTGATGAGTAAAAAGTGTCAAAAAACATATCATATATCACTCTTTTCATATCTTCCAAAATGAACGGTTTTTTCGTTGCATTGGAAAAAAAGAAACTGGCGTGTTTGCCGTTGAGACATAAAATTAGTTTATCTTCTCGTTTACTTTTTAACGTACATATATAACATTTAAGTATTACCTTTTTATCTCTGCGTTATATACGATTGAAATAAGAAATTCGAGAACGCATTAGTTATCCATAATAAGTCCCATTTCGCTAGTCACGCGACAATTGTACGATTTTGTAACTCTCTTGGGTGACTTCTTATTGATAAAAAATGTGAGGCTACTCATATATTTATTTCTTACTCGCAGCGCTCGAGTAAAATAGCAATATTTAGAAAATAGTCGAATCAAATAGAGGCAGTTTTTAGCATACAGGATTATAACCAACGATTGATCAAAGTGAAATTCCAATATGCGCGAGAGAAAGAGACACACCTCCTTATTGAAAACAAAACAGAAAACAATTCATTAGTGTTGCTCAACAAATGTGGTTCATGATTACGCAATTCCTATCGTGCCTACTTTTATTATGGATGACCATAGCGCATGAATGATTCGCGGCCCGTCAAGTTATTACAAGACAGAAGGAAAAATAAGAAAATGTTGAACTGCTTAGAAAGTTTTGTCGCTTTGACAATGAGTAAGTTCTATCTATTTTCGATTAGTTTAAACAAAAATGAGATTAAATTAAGAAATTAATTATAGTAAGTAATTATTTTGTTATACATCACAGATGATTTGCTGAGTGACTTTTTTATAATAATCAGCATTTCTCGCGAAAATGATTAATTTTTTACATTTTATAAAAGGTGTAGTTTATTACTCATGTGAATATTAGTGTTTCATATGAATCTTTGTTTTATTTAGGACACCCTAGACATTATTTATAGTAGTATTTACAAATTACAATAATTATTATAAAATACAGACACCGAATGTTTTATTTATTATTTAAATATTAATATTAAATAGAGTAAACAGTAAATCGTTAATAGATGAAACAAATCATGAAATCAAAAGATTTCGTGTTAAAGGCTGCAAAATTTTTTAAACAGTCGAATAAAAAAAGAATCCCCGACACTCCGATTAATTGTGTACCCTGTAAATGTCGATTGTGTAAATATATTATGCGAAATAAACGCGCTGAATTCATTTTAAGAATTTCGGTAACCCGAGGTTAGTAAATGAGTGAGTCTTAGATCGTGCAAAAGGTTTAGGCACTCGAGTAGCAATTTATCAAGTATTAGTAATAAACTCGATTAAGGCTAGGAGTCAGTACATCGTTGATGACTAAATGTTTTTTACAGTCAGTTTTTGCAAATCAGATACTTTCTTGATCGCGGGCAACTCTCTGTTCTTACGTCCTTTCTACAAAGGTTTTCTACTCTCATTGCTTTGTACGAAAGTTCAGGTTTGACGTCAGTGCCTTGTTCGTAAAAATTAGCGTATATTAATACTTAAAATAAATAAAAAAAAAGAGAAACTGACAAGATTTGTCAGTGAAGCTTTGAAGCTTACACAAGCTGAATTTTTTACCTACAGTGCTGAAAGAAAAGATCATTTGAAATTGTTTTTAAAAAGTTCAATTTCTACCTAAATGTAAAATTAAAGGTAAAATTTCAATATCTTCTTGATCGAATTATCTATTTGCATCTATTAAATATAACTTCTTTAAATTATACATAAGCTAACTAAACTGTTTTTAATCTTGTATTAAACTGAAGTAAGAAAAAAAAGAATTTTAGAATAAATTGGAATAGTGTACGAAAGATATTAATGATGTATTAAAGATGATCTTGACTTTTTATCTTTTATCATTTAAAATGGTGTGTCTTTTTAAAGCACTGGTTATGGAGATATACACGCAAAGTAAATGCATTTTTCGTCAAATTTTTAGTGTATAAAATAATATAATTTGCATTTTTAAACTGACTGTACATAATATATTTGTTTGATCAACGACGAAAAATTTCTTCCACTGTAGTACTCCTTATAATGAAATTGAATAAAGTTAATAAAGGGAAGGAAACAGATGTGAAGGAAAGAGCTCAAATTTACAGAAGCCAATAGTAAAATATTACCAGAAACGCTGTAATTTGTCTTAAGAAAATTAGCATCTTGTATTCGACCAAGCCTAGTGCAATGAATTTGTGAATATAAATTTCTTTTTACATTGAACAAAATATGGGAGCATCATTTTTCAATATAAAATAGACCTCGTTAGTAGAAAAATGAATTTGCGAAAATGTAAGCCCCAAACGATTGGTCGAATGATGATGCTAATGTATCATACTGAACCTTAGCCCATTATTCTGTTTGCGGAACTTAGTTTAAGAGAAAAAAAATGAAAAACAAGAGGAAAATACAAGAAAAGAATCTAATCAATTGATTAGCTTTTTATCAAGAGATTAGCCAACAAAATGAAAATTGGCAACTAAATTAAATAAAGTTGAGGATGTATATTAGGACGATTAAAAAATTGTTATTAATATCAGTTGATGGTTAATCGTTTAATATAAACGCATAATGTGAACGAAGATTAAATATTTATTCTTAACATATTCTAATTTTAGTAATATATTTAACTGTTGGGCATGTGTGGGAATAAGAAAAGGTTGAGAAGTAAAAAAAAATTTCGAATTGTAAGAAACATTGTACGTGGAAGTGATTAGAAGTACTAGCAATTACTTTAATCAAGGACTGATGTGGTAAGAAGGTATTATTGTGAGTAAATATAATCAGACATAATCTGTATTTTGTATTTTATTATTTTGTTCACCCTTTAAATAAATAACCCTTTAAAGTAAGTGAATTTAATTTAAAGCAGAGTGTGTAAAATTATATTTATTGATAAACTGTACATATCTATAGTAAAAATATTAAAATTTCATCCACTTAACATTATTATCAGCTTACGGTTTTGCATTAGTTTTAACAATTTTTACTTATATATTTACAAAATATAAATTTAATGAAGTAGACATCAATTTACAATAAATAATGACGATGTCACTGGTACCAAAACTTTATAGTTGAAGTAGAAAAGTAAACAGAAGACAGAAATCAGAAAAATATCTGTAAATTATTAATTAAGGAACCATATTTTTGTATATCACTTAATTAACTTTTAAAAAAATTTTTTTGCCAAAAAGAAATTAAATTTTTAAAAACGTAGGTATATTTGACATCTTCTATAACTAGTGGAACAAGATTTAGATTTTCATATTGAATTCAAATATTACTTTGGTTGATATTGATCAAGAAAACCATCTATCCTCGATTAGTCCAAATTTTGCTCTGCTTGTTATTAAGGGTATTGAGAGTACTCATGAATTTTTTTAAGCATTAAGAAAAATTTCCGTTACTTAATATTAAAATTTCATAAATTGAATTACTATATCTTTGTAACAAGATAACGTAACAAGGTATAATGTAATTATAAAAAAAAAAAAACCCAAACTATATACATGAAACTGAATATAAATAACCACTCTGTTACAATATGTAACAGCAATTTAATTAACTTGCCATTTATGTACAGAATTTAATGCATAGTAATAAATATACTACCAATGTTTTTATAAAAATAGTTTTTTTGAATCATTCTTTTAGTTGACAAGAATATTTTTTAATTTTCGAAATATTAAAGACTATTTGTTTAAGATACTAATACATGGTTTATTAAAGGATTATCTCTGTAAGTATAATAAAAATGCTCTGTAAAATACCATGCACTTTATTTTTTAAATATTTGTGTTTAGATAAATAGTATATATAAATAGTAACTAGATATCATACGCATCAATAGTTTTTGAAAAGGATACTGACAAAGTGCATTTCCCAAGTCTCGACCATGTAAAGTTCAGTCACCAGTGTATACCTAAAGTACCAGTATCGAAGGAAAGAGATGATTCTTTCTGTTAATTTTAACATGATTCTTTATTAGGCGTCTGTAAATAGAACAAATTTTGATTTTTTAATAATTTATAATGTACAAGAAAGGCAGCTCATTAATAACAATAATAAAATATATATTATCTTTAATATATTGATTTCAAACCTTTAACCTTAAAAATTTCCGATTCGTATTTTTAACTTTCATCAGCAATATTCTATATTTAAATGGAATGTAAAAGGGTTTATTGCAAACAAATTCTTAATTCTAAACCTTATTTTGATGAATTATTATTACTTTTGACAAAAATACAGATGATATTACAAGTGGCTGAATCCGTTCGATAGCTGAGTCTGGTTGAACTGGGTGGGTAACTCTATATTCGTTGGTAACGTTCTGACGTACACTGGTACACTGAACAGTACACTACATAATGACTTTATAAATACGCCATAATGTTTGATATTAAGAAGATATACGGGTATATGTATATATATTAATACAATATTCTAGTTCGGTATAGATTAGATTGCTATATATATACATATTACATTATGAATTATGATAAATGCGAATTCTACCTAGATTGTTAAAGTGATGAAAGATTTTAATGATTAACACGAACCACGGTTTAGCTGATATATAAATTAGTTTAAACTTTATTAGCGTCGTTTTGGAAGTGCTTATCCAACTAATATATGCTTGATCCCTTTTCAAGCTTAATATTTTGTGCATATTATCGTCACATAATAAAAACGTTTATCAACGAGGAAAAACTTAATAAAAAAAACGAATTAAGTAGGAATTTCCTAAGCCGGTAAAAAAGATGTACATCTATACGATCCGAAGCTTGGGAAATTCCGAGTTAATTCGGTTTTTTGATTATATATGTTTTTCCTGATTTATAAATGTTTTTATTGAGTGATTTTACTCAAAATCTTGAACTTGAAAAGGAAAATATAAATAAAGTTTCAAGTAATTATTTGTTTAATGTTGATTCGCGTTGACCATTAAATTCTTTCATCATAATTAGTGTTACAAAGAATTTACCTATATGCAAATTTACAAAAGATTCTTTTTCTATGAAAATAAAGTACAATTCTGAGAAAATGATGTAAATAATCTTTAACAAAATTATATCAATTAATTCTACAGTTGTTTTACCAATGCTTACAAGAAAATTAAAAAATATATTTTAATTTCAATTTCATATTAAATTGTATTTTTTTACAGAATTTGGAAAAAAAAATATTAGTAATACTTACACTTTTAAGAAATTAAAGGCTCTTCATCATTTTTCTTTTTAAATTTTATTGGATCGACATAACCCTTTTGCAGTATGCATATTTGTTTCGGTTGGCTTGACATTTTATCCGCTCGATCCATCATGTAGTCATAAGCTAATTTATCTGAAAAATTTGATGCAATAATAATTATTTTACGTAGCTTAATTTACACATGATATCAACAGTTGAAGAAATTTTAAAGAAATCATTGAGAATAAAATATTTAACTCAGAAAGTGTATCATTTATACGTAATTTAAAATTTTTAATAATACTTATAAGAATTATTTTTATCATAACGAATGTATTTCTATCAGGTGCATATTTATATATTGAAGTGTCGGGAATTTAAAACAAAAGAAACTTTTAGAAATTGAATGAATGAAATTTACGATTACACTTTTGAAAATATATATGGTATTTAATACGTAAAAGAACATTTATCGAGACATTTATATATTCAAATGATAGGATTCTATTATAAATTTCTATTCGGTGTTTCATCAACTTTGGCTATTAATAAATCATTTAATAATAAATAATAAAATCGTACCGTGTACGTAATAAATTTGATAAGTGCTTATCAATTTATACATATCATCTACGTAACGCTTGAATTTGAATTTTTTATTCAACCGCATGTACTTGTCGCGGCTCATCAACACGCAGTCGTCGTCCTTTTCTGTTTTTTTAGATCTGCAGCCACATAATTTCGTACGATTAAAAAATGAAATAAATCTAACGGTACATTTCGAGAACGGGAGGATAAAAAGTTTAATCAATTCAATAACATATATAGTGAAAACAGAGAGTAACACCTGTTTGACCGCTGTTGCTGCACGTAATCTTCATAAATTCCATGCTTACAAAGACGCGAATCTGGATCGGGCCACAACAAACGTACTCCAGTTCTCACTGGTGGCTGTGCGGGTTTCTCGCACAACTGCATCCACCGAGGCCACTTGTAATCTTCGTGGGTTCGCGATGTTGAATAAATTCTTGACATTATTTTTTTTGTTTTCAATTTCCTTTGTCTTTGCAATTTAGGGCTGCAAAAGTATAATTTTTCCCTAGTGTCATGCGCGAATTAGATCTTTGATAAAAAAGAAAAAAGAAAGAAAAAGTAAATCATAGAAAAGTCATAATAAGTTTGCATAACTAAGTAAATGAAGTCCTGCACTTGCACTTACACTTGGTCAGATTGTCTTATTAAATAACAAATTAAGAAAGATCGTTAGATCAGCTGTAAGAAAGCAGTTAACAACATAAGTATTGTTCAAATTTAAAATGACTATTAATTTGAAGAAGATCGTAGAATCGATTTCCATCATTTGTACACTACAGTAGCTATAAGTAGTATAAGTATGCACTATTTTTCGATTTATACACCTATAGACTTTATATAGTCTAGCACATATAGCTTATAAACACTTTACCATGAGCTTGATCAATTCGCCAAGAATTCCTCGGACGAGTCGGCACATATGTCTCTGGACTTGGCTCGTTTCTTGCGACGTTTTTTGACAGGTACAGGACAGAGAGGTTTGATGATAGTTTCTTTGGCGGGCTCTGGGAAGACGCATGCGCTGAACACCTTTGCCGCCCAGATAAGCCCAGCCTTGGCGCACAGGATAATAGCTACGGCAATTCGATATAAGATGTAGTGGAGTATGGCGTTCAAGAATGCCAACAAGAGACTCAACCCCACGGAGTCGCTCGGGTCTAACAGCATTATAGTTTCTCACGATTCTGTTACTTGTCGAGATTTGCCTTTTTTTTAACGGTATAATTTGGGGGCGAACGAGGTCGCTTTATAACTGGAGATTTTGAGGGGCGGGCACGTGAGAGATTGGGTTGATTTGTGTGCTCGACGTAACAAAACCCGTCAGATTTTTATTATACGAGCCGCGTGAGTTTACTTTACTAGACTGAAGTTCACCGCGAGCAATTGTTCCTCTTTTCTTTTTTTTTTATTTTCATTTACAAGCATGCCAAATTTCGAAGAATCTTATTGTTAGGCTTTTTTTTATTATTTATATGCTGAATCGGAACTTGAGTTGCTTAATTATCAATATAGTATTTATATACATTTTTGAATGGCTAACGATTTCGTTTAGTAATACTTATTACTCGGTTCAAGTGCATTCATTATTTATAATTCAATCGATCGATCATCATACATCTTTTTACGACGAAATCGAATATACTTATATATTTACTCCATGCGTAAAATCATATTTTAATTATTTAGTCATGTAGTCTATGTGTCGATCTTTTTTTTTCATCTGATAATTTGGAAAACATCGAAGTCGCATTGTTTCTCGAATATAAGTATATAAGAATAATTTTGCGCAAGCGCTCAAATAGAAGGTTACAATCTAAATGTTGGAAAATTTATTTGACACGTAATAAAACAGAGTATGAACGCACAAGTGAGTTCGCAAGTATATGCGGTGTGTAACTCATTTTTAAGGCTAGTAACATTTGCCGTGTTGTAAAAATCTTTTTAAAAAATCCTCTGTCGATGGTTGATATTATACAAATTTTGATTATCCGAATGCGCTAAGGCGCGGCAATAGGGATCAGGCAGAGTTGATGGAAGTATCGCTGAGCTTGCGGGTGGGCGATGAGGAGCGTCCCCTTAGCTCTTGAGCAGTTGGATTGTGACCGGTGGGCGAATTATTCTTTGGCTCGGCGAACGATTTGCTCTTGAGCTTGGAGGTCGAGGCTTGTGGCACATGGGTGGGAAACACCAGCCTCGTACTCGGTGTCGAGAGGTTCACGTGGACTTGCGGCTCTTGGGCGCAGCTACGCTTGCATCTCTGGCCGTTGGTCGTGGTGAAGATGGGTCGTGTCAATTGCTCGACGCAGCCGCAATGGAGTTCCGTGATCGTTGTCATTGTGCCGCACTCTTGTAGATTCTGTACAGGGATTATTCGTTTTCTTCTTCTATCGAGCTTTCGAAATTTTTCAATTATCATATTTATTTCTAATGTAATGTTTATCGTGTATAATTTAATTATAATAAATAAATTATGCTAATAATTTTTTTTTAATTTTAGTACCTGGCCTTTATAAGACCTAGATGTGCAAATCTTTGTGGAACTATAAGACTTTTATACACTCTTTAAATAGACATATATCAGTAGAACTCACTGACAAATAAGTAACTAGCAAACAGTTAAATTATACCGTTTACTTCGAATTTAAACTAAACCTTTTTGTTTATAAATGTGAATACTTACTGAATTGTCAAATTCATTATTTATAAAGTGCTACTCTTATTTCTAAAATAAGTAATCGTTTAAGTATTTATTCCTATCCAATTTCGAAAGAATCCTTGCAAGCTATTGTAATACTAAAACATTAATCCATCAAATATTTCCGATTGATCTTCTAAAACTTTATAGAATTAAAACTTCCAGATAAAAGGATATACCTACTTGACAGTATATCAGAATCGGTCTGAACCGATAACAATAATTCAAATTCGAAACGATTTTCATTCTAATTATAGTCATTTAAGGCTTCCTACACGTCTATACAAGGAGAGTAGAAAAAAGGGTCGACCTCGTAGAGGCTGGCCGGTGGTCGTCCCTCCCCGTAATGCGGCGGTACAGAGAACTTCTCCTGCTGTTGTCGCGCGCCCTGCAGCGGATCACTCGGCCCCTTGGACCCGAAGTACTGCTGGCCTATCAGATGCTTGATCTTCTGGGAGTAAAACTTCTCCGTGTAATCCCTGCGTCGCTGGAGCTCGCGCAGCTTCTCGAGCCTCTGCAGTGCCAATATAGCCTGGGGATCGGTCGCCGACTCGAAAGCTATATGTGTTTGTGTGTGAGTGTACATGCCATACACGTCAATTTTTTTTTTATTGTTTACAGAATTTTCGACTATTGTCTCGATGATCGACTATATCAATCGTTTTAATTTATTCTACATATGTTAACTTTGTATAGCAATTTTTACGAACTCTTTTTCTCCGTGTAATCTTGACCCTTACGCTGGAAATTGGACCGGAGCGGTACGTCATCGTAATTTTGTGGCGGATAAATCGGCGCACGTTTATTGTTTGGAAATGATGTGTACGCGACGTTCTGCAGCAACTTTTCCCGCTGCTTCATGTCAGTGGCGTATTCGCGGAAGTGTTCATCTACCTCCTAAAATATACATAGATTTTTTTAAGCCTGCTAGTTCACGCTTATAGCTAATTTATGCAAAAAGAAGTTGAACGAAAGCAATTATAGATTTGCAAATATCGCGATTAATGTATATGAAATAAGAACGAATCAATCCAAGCTTACTAACATTTACATCCGGACTGAGACTGGTGTCGGCATATGAAAATGAGTCGGTCGAGCTTCTCTCGTCGCTCCTTTTCAGTTCGTTTTCGGTCGGTGAATCCAGTTCGTATGGGTGGGTATCGACGCAGTGGCCATCCTGAACACACTCGCCTTTCGATGATCCTTGCTGGCGGTTTGCGTTCATTCGACATTTTTCTATCCGGTTACTGTGCCGCGTATATGCAACGTTAAAATACGTATAAATAACTTTGAAATACTTCGAATGCGGAGCTACCAAAGTTTAAGTCCAATAAACAAGCGCTTTTTCCTCGTATAACCTTAACTTTTGATCAATTTTAACCTATGTAGAAATCGGGCGAATGTGGGAAATACGCTTACCGATTAGTCACACTGCAGTGATTGCGAGAACGTAAGGCCATCTTTTTCGTTTGTGTAATTTTTCTGCGATTATCATTATCACTGGAAATTTTCAGCACGTTTTCATTTTCACGTATAGATTTTTTTTAATTTTCTCAAAACATGCAGAGTATGCCAAACAAGCACCAAATATAAAAACAAAAGAATGAGATTATGTATCTGTCGACTAATGCTTATTGATCCAATGTTGGATCGTGAATAAGTATTACTATAATTAAATTAGAATCAGCATTATATTTACTTATATTAAAATAAAATCAATATCTTTTCTTTATACATTTGCGAAATACGTAATTGTAATGTTGTAGTATTATAATGATTTAGATGCATAATCTTTAAGGTAGTGTTTCTTCCAAAGTGACTTATAATAAGGTATATAGAGTACTAGATAAATTCACATAAGCACATGAAATAAATGATGATGATTATTTTCTAAATTTTATTGTTATTTTCATTTGAAAGTGAAATATCGTATAGTCGAGCAACGAAAAGTAAATAAACAATAATAAATAGTGCTGTAAATAAAACGCCAACATCTAGAGCTTCACTCTTTTTCCCCCAATCAATTCGTTTCACTGAGTAATTTAAATACCCGAAGCTTACATAGAAAGGATTTGTGCTAATGAAAACCACGAGCATTTTCTCACGAAAGTGACTTTATTTCCCGCAAAAAAGCATCTCACACCCTCATCGTAAACAACCTCCTCAACTCATGTGTTCTCTTCTTCGCAAGGCGGTTTAGGTAACTGCAACAACGCTCTCCGTCTGAGCCTGGCCTTATTGCTCTTGCTGTTATTGCGCATAATCTCCATGCCATTCTTGCCGATGATATCGCGGTACTCGCTACTCCAAATTGGCGTATTCTTGCGCAGATATTGTGGCACATCGCTTTCGACGAAATACTGCTTGCGCCTAATAACCTTTTTCTCGCAGGGATTAAAGAATTTATTTTTGCCTTTGTCCGGGAAGCGACGCGACAGCATCGCACCGGCAGACTTTCCCTCGCCCTTGCAGTCCACTTCTGGCGGCGTTGGATCGTCCAGAGGACATGGTTCTGGCTTCTTTGGCAGATCGGGGATTTTAGCTGATCCGACGGCTATAGATTCAATGGGACGTTGGTTACGACTAATGCACTTTTTCATAGTAAATATTTTGAAAAATTTATACGAATACCAGACGAAACTTTGCGTTGTGTAAAAGAAGCTTGTATGATTATTTTGATTAAAGCATTGTAGTAAATTAGTGATAATGGATTGCTTCTATTCGAATTCATTTAAAATGACGCAGTAATTAATTAAAGGAAAACAGTTTAAAACCATTATTGGGCAAGCCATTTCCGTAAAGTATATTTATGGCATCAATGTTATGTAAAAATGATGTAAAACCCATACTCACGCGAGTGATCGAAATCAACTTGATACGTTGATTTAAGTCTTTCCTCATTGAATTTTACTATAGCAGCGGAAAGGGGCACTTTCCTCAGAACATTCAATAAATCTGGATTGTTTTCCAGTAACTGAAAAGGTAATTTATTTTATAACTATATCTAAATAGATATTTGTTTATTAACTAGTATATGTTATTCTGTTCAAAATGTTATTCTGTTCAAAAAATTTGTTGCGAATCAAGCATATTTGAAATTTAAATTAGAATTTATGAGAGTTTAAAATTTACAACAACGATTGTATTTTTTGGTCAAGTGAGAATAACTAACGCATACATGTTGCCCGTTTCAACAATTTCCATTTCCTGCTTCCTGTTACCTTTTTCAGACAAGTGTCAGTGTCACTGTACTTCAGTGTCTCAGTTTTTGGACACTCTCCCATGAACAGATCACGACGAGTGGGGTAATAGAGTTGGTCTCTATCGCCAGTCGGCTCATCCAAATTATCATCTTCCTCTTCATCCTGACACGTGCATATCCTTTTGGGAAGCTGGGGTATAACCGGTCCAGCGATAGGGCAGGTGACGTCGACGCGAGGAAAATAGGGTTTTAGCGGAGGCCACAGGTAGTCTTTGCGATATATCGACAAAAATTCAACCATTTTTGTACACCTGGTATGATGTGTCTATCAAATTAAGAAGGTTAATTGTATCGGTTTATTTAAGGTGCTACGGAGTGAACTGTTTGAAAAATGGATTTGAAAGTGTCGCTAAGGATTTTATGAATTCGAGAAGAATGGTGACTACTGATTGCCTATATAAAATACTATGAGGTTAGAATTAAAATAACGAAATAGGATAGATTTTGAGTATATGAACATTTGCCCTCTTTTATTTACTAAACAAAACAATTTGAAGTGCTATTAGCTATAAAATATATAGCACTGAACCCTTTATTGAGTTCAGATCG
This sequence comes from Megastigmus dorsalis, assembly GCA_900490025.1. NCBI lineage: Eukaryota > Metazoa > Arthropoda > Insecta > Hymenoptera > Megastigmidae > Megastigmus > Megastigmus dorsalis. The sequence goes on from UELU01086707.1 coordinate 59,282, forward strand.
TTTTCACTATAGGTAAATAAGTACATTTTATTTTGCTTTTTCTAATTTTTTCTGATACTTGAATACATTAGTAGTAAATTAGTGATTATGATTACTAGATTGAAGTAACTTCATTCTTAATTTAATTTAGCAATTAATTTTCGTATTAAGGAAATTCTCTCGATAATTGAATTATATATATGAATCACTTAAAATACTCGTGTTTAAACCTGACCAAAATATCTAAAATACATAAAAGTGCAAATTGAATGAAATTTTTGAAAGCACTCTTTTACAAGATTAACTTATTTCACTTTCAAGAAGAGACATAATAATTATTATTAAATATTATATTATAAAATATTTTAACATGTTTCATATTGTCACGTCGGACAGACGCGCGCTTAGTAGGATTTTATTCGAGTCTAGACTTTCGTCTAATAACTCGTGTTCTGTAGTTGAGTGTATATCCCTTATGTCTGTGCTCGTCTCGACTTCTGGTGAGCACGAAAAACGACAACAATTGTCTATTTCGTGCGCTCAACTTTGCTGAGCCCAGAAAGCGACAAATTGTCTATTTCAAGCGCTCAACCAGAAGTGAGAGAGAGATAGAGTGTGTGTAAGAGTGAGAGATAAAAGAACAGTAATAAAATACCAAATGGTTAGACTTACTCCTTATAATTTTTGTTGAAAATCGGTGCACAATAATAATGTTAAAGTATTTTGATATTTGTTTACTCTTAAATTCGCACTACACTATGGCGAGATTCCGTGTGATGATTGATGATTGAAGTTCTATGTTGCTTCTTGCTTGTTGCTGTGTGATTGAAGTTCTAATGTTGAAATGGTGTTGCTTGTGCGTCTGGTCGCTGAAGAGAGTGAGTTGTTAGTAGTCCTGGTAGTCGACGAGAGTGAGTTTTGGGCCTTGTGGGGTCCTTTTAAGGACAATGGCTCCTCCTTCGATTTGGGGGATGTGAGCGTCTTAGAGGGGCGCGGGGGAATGAAGACTCTAATTCGTTCGAGCGGAAAAAGGGCAGGATTGCCGGTATTTTTCCGGGCGTTTTTCCCAATACGGCATCAGCGATTTGCGGACCCAAATCTTAGAGGAGTGGAGTGCGGGGGTGGAGTTTTCTCTGTTCCAAAGTTTTTCAATAGATGGCCCCTCGATGCACTTTTCGGTGAATTTACTCATGTTGTTGTTTTTACTTTATAATTATTTAATTTATAAAATATGTTTGGAAAAGATGCGGATTGTCTGTTACAATAGTGTGGTATGGTTATTTATCAAAGATTCTAATTATTAACAGAGTAATTCAATTATTAATGTGAAAAACAATAAAAATTAATGATTTACAGAATTGAAAATGGAAACGTTAGTCTATATTTATTTAATAATTAATATCTTTGATTTTGGAGATGATTCGCTACATGTTTTATGATTAAAGTAAGTTAAACGTATACATAAAGGAAAGTTTGGTGTAGTAACTAAAATAAGGTATATAATATTGCGGAATTTGATAATATAATTGTAGATGCAATAATATAATATAATAGTGTAGGGAAATAATCGCAGACATAGTTGAAACGTTTTGTATAATAAACTGATAACGAAATATTTGTCACAATGGTTCGTATGGTAATATAATATACTGTAATATAATACGACACACACATAAGCGTAAAGATAGCTATTAAAATTTAATTGTTTATATACGTTAAATAGGTATTAATTGTCACAAGCTTTAAATCGATTATTTTACAATCGACGGAATTATAACTTTTCTGTTACGCATATAAAAATGGAATATAAGAAGTACTAGCTAAACTAAATATTAAATTTACTATTGAAAATAAAGATGTTTTAGAGTGTTTGTAAATCGGTCTTTTGTTTATATTAGAATGTTACTTATAATAATTCAAGTGTGGGAACATTCATTATAATTTACGCATACCGGCGTGTTTCGGAATTAACTATAATAGATATGTGTATACATCCCGTCTAATCAGCTTCTCTGCATTTTGGCTAAGATGAGTGTGTAACCTACCATCTGATTAGCTTCTCGGCATTTCAGCTTAGATGTGAGTGTACACCTACCATCGGATCAGCTTATCTGCATTTTGGCTAAGATGGGCGTGTGACCTACCATCTGATCATCTTCTCGGCATTATGGCTAAGATGAGCGTGTAGACCTACCATCTGATCAGCCTCTCGGCATGTTGGCTAATATAAGAGTGTAATCTACCATCTGATCAGCTTCTCAGCAGTTTGGCTTAGATGTGAGTGTACACCTACCATCTGATCAGCTTCTCGGCATGTTGGCTAAGACGAGAGTGTACAACTCCCATCATCTGATCAGCTTCTCTGCATTTTGGTTAAGATGGGCGTGTAACCTACCATCTGATCTCTTTCTCGGCATGTTGGCCAAGACGAGAGTGTACAACTCCCATCTAATCAGCTTCTCTGCAGGTTCCTGCAGGTGAACTTCTGGAGGGCATAGCTCGCCTGTCTGATGCGGCACGATTGGTGTCGATGTGGGCCGGGCGCTTGTCCCTCCGTCTCAATGCTGGCAAGACCAAAGCAATTTTATTTGGATCCAAAAAATATGTTAATGATTTAGTTAAAATGGGACTGTCAGACGTTGACATGGGGGGCGGAGCGCTCGTGCCGTTTTCCGACACCGTCGTGAGTCTCGGTGTTACATTAGATAGCAAACTAACGTGGAAGCCGCAGGTTGATGCTATAACGAAAAAAGTAAATAAAGCCCTTTATAGTCTGCGGTTTATAAGGGCATGTACCACCGAGACTCTTCGCAGAAGACTGGTCGAAGCGTTAGTTCCACCCCATCTTGACTACTGCGCTGTAGTGTGTCTTGACGCGTCCGGCGAACAAAGAACTAGACTACAGAGACTGAACAACACATGTGTGCGATTTATCTACGGTGTCAGGAGGGATGAGCACATTACCCCCTATAGA
>UELU01086715.1:0-15742 GCA_900490025.1 Megastigmus dorsalis
AAAATATTTTTTTAGGAGCTATGGTGGCGTCTTTAGATCAGAATTTTGGACGCTATTTTAGTGCAGTAAGTAGACATCCAGCTGGAGAAGAACTGTCTAATGACTTATCACTTCATTTTGAACGTGCTCTAAGAGAATTTGGCAAACTAAACAAAAAATTGCCTGCATTCATAATTATTTACCGTGATGGTGTTGGTGAAGGACAAATTCCATTTGTTAAAGATTATGAGGTCAACCAGATCAAGAAAAAACTTTCAATGGTATATGGTCATAATGACTACAAGTTAGCTTATATTATTGTTACCAAACGTATCAACACAAGAATATTCACTGAAAAACACGAAAATCCGTCTCCTGGTACTGTAGTGGATGATGTGATAACAGATCCATTAAAGTATGATTTTTTCATTGTATCCCAAAACGTGCGTCAAGGAACAGTTGCACCAACGGCATACAATGTTATTGAAGATAATACTGGTTTCACTGCTGATATAATGCAGATGTTGACTTACAAATTATGCCATATGTATTATAATTTTAGTGGAACGGTAAGAGTACCAGCTCCTTGCCAATATGCTCATAAATTGGCGTTCTTCATTTCCCAAACTTTATCACAAGCAGCGCATCCAAGTCTCGAAAAATTATTATACTTTTTGTAAAATCTTTTTTATTTTCATTTTTTTTTTAAATATGATAACAATTTGGATTAGATTTTAAAATTAATACCAATTTATTTACCAATCAAACTTAATGAAAAAATTATGTTAAAGAAAAGATTGCATATTATATTTTTGTGCATGTAACAATGCTATAGCATGATAAATTTATACGCTTATTTTTTTTATTCTTTATATTATGTTTTGACAAAGAAACATGATATGAGCGGCGATAGTAATTTTATCACAATATAATATAGATCTATAAAACACTAATATGTTAAATAATATAATAGTTTACCAAATGAATGAATGTTCAATTATATAACTGATCATTTTTATATATTTTTGAAGAAATAAAAAAACTTTTTATAGAAATAGTTTGTTTTTTATAAAAATTTGTAAACTATGTATGTATTAATTAAAACGTTTATATTACATTACATACATTTTTATGTATAAACATGTAAAATAGAGAGTTGTATCATCGACTTAGAGAACCAGATAATGCAAATTAGTTTAAAAAAAAAATCATGTTTTTCCTTTTTTTTCCAATAATTTGAATAAAATTAATAACAATTGATTGATATTATTCATTCCAAAATTGATAAAAATCATTTCAAAATTGATAAATCGATAAAAAAAATAAATAAATTTTGTAATACATTTTTCGTGTTTTTTTCAATTTTTATAATTTTGTATGTTTGTAAAGTTCCATGCATCAAGTTCATTTTCCTTCTCCAATACGATAAAGTAAATCGTGGAAAGAGTTAAGAACATAAATACTTACATTTTTTAGCGTACAAAATTGTAGTATCCTCTTATAAACAGTTGTAAATGGTAATAGTACATTACGCAACTAGTGAGCGAAGGAGATTATCACGAGGGCCGAGGGGGAAGTTTGTCGCCCAAGTCGAGATAACCTGAGCGCACGTGTAGCGTACAATATTTTTTCATATACAACGTGCGCAAAGCTAAAATCCGTGTTGCATGCATTCAACAGAAATAACTATTAACGATGAGGAAATCGTCCGTTGATGATTATATTTCAATTTCTCCGTTGAATACTTAAATAAAATCATTAATTTTTAATAAACAAAATAGTTTCAGTATTACTTTATGTTATTATAGCAATGAGTAACTAACTACACATACACTGAAAAAAAAATTCATGATTCAAACAAATGCATTTAGTTGCCGACAAATTCTTTGATTCAAACAAATATTTATTGAAGCTAAGTTGACTATTACTTGCTTTGATAAAATATTTGTTTGGGACTAAAATTTCAGTTACTTAGTTTTAGGTTTAGTCAATTCAAAGAAAGTTTATTTGATTAAAAGAATTTTTTTTAACACATTTAATAAATTATTTATTCGAATCAAATACATTGATGTCATTGAGAGTACAATATTTATTTTAATAAATATTTATTCAAAATAATCAAGTGATTTATTTAAAAAACGTAAACATTTTTTTGGTACGAATAAATGATTTTTCAATTAAAAATTTATTAGAAACAAATAAATTTTTATTTGCATTAACTAAATTATTTCTTCAAACCAAAAAAAAACAGTTATTTGTTTGTAATACACAATAAATTAAAGTGATGAAATATTTTGTTACTTTAACTATTTTTTTTTTTAAATTGAGTTAATATTTCTTTGAAACAAACTAATTATTCTGTAATAAGTCAATACTTTAGCAAATAGATATTTCTTTTACTCAACTCAAAGTATATATTGTTCCAAATAAATTTTCTCTTGGAACTAAACCATCTATTTAATGGTTTCAAACGATTCTGATTTTGCGAATTCAAATAGCAAGTTTATTTAATTTGAATAAATAAGGATTTGAAGAAAAGAAATTATTTGAACGTTAGAGGAAACGATTACAGATATTTCTTTGTCTCTTAAGAAAGTACAAATAAGGAATTTAATCACACTATTTTTTAATTTATTTAATAAGTTTTTGTAAACTGAATTTAACACCATAATTCGCTAATCGATCAAGTTAAAGTAATATATAAAATTAAAAACAATAAAATATTTATTTGATTTAAGTAACGTATGCACAGGAAAAATAAACAATTATTGCTTTAAATTATTCAAAACAATAAAATATTTATTCAAAAAATGCTGGTCGGTTTGTATATAATAAGAGCGCCAAAGTCTTTGACAGAGTAGCCGAGCGTTCGTTCATTTGTTCAGCATTCAGCGTACTATAATGCGTCACAATATATTTGTTCAATAGCGATAATGTAAATTAGCGATGATATGTATAAGTAAGTATATGAGTGATTAATGCTATAAAGTGAAAAAACAGAAGTTGACAAATGAAAACAAATCAAAATAAATAAATATATATATACATATATATATAAGTAATAGAGTAAAAAATATTATTACTTAATTGGTTATAAAAAGTTAAAAAATTGAAAGTGTTAATAAAAATAGAGGCTGATAGTGACTAAATATTTCTTTGAATTAATAAAATATTTACTTACTTATTTTTCCGAAAAGAATTTGTTAAGTAACAAACAAACATTTCTTTGAAGTTAATGAATATTTGTTAAGTTAACGGGTGGGCGGAGCTACCCCCCTCCTCAATAGTTGGTAGTTCCAAGTTCACAGAAAAACGATAAGTCCAACAAGCCTTATTTTTCACACAATAATTAATTATATCAAGCACAATGGCGCTCAGCTTCTGATAATACTCAAAATTAAAAACAAAAAAAATACATGCAGAAATAGGCATGTTCATAATTTTGAGGGTAATTTTCAATGCATAAATGTGTCTTACTAGCTCCAAGTTTGTGTAAGAACGACTAATCGTACCCACTTGAAATTGTACAGGACTATTTATTATATTGAGAACAATGGCGCTCAAGACTTAGATTTCATTTTTATAATTAATGGAAAAAAATATCATCGAATCAAAAAACGCGTTTTTAGCTCCGACCTCCTTTTAAAAGAAAATATTTTTTTTAAGGGAAAAAAATATTGTTTAGAATCAAATGAATATTGATTTGATTGGTACATTCCATGTTATTAATTTAATCAAATATTTATTTGATTCAAAACAATATTTATTTCGTAAGAAGAAAATATTTTTCTAAAAGAATAAAATATTGTTTTCAGTCAAATAAATATTTGAGTAAATTAATAACATGGAATGTACGAATCAAATAAATGTTTATTTGATTCTAAACAATATGTATTTTTCTTAAAAAAATATTTACTGTATTTAAAACCAATATTTTTTGAACTTGATAAGATATTTTATTGAATCAAAATTTTAAATTTATTTCATCCAAATAAATAATGTTACAGGGAGAATTGGAAGAAATTATTTATTTGGTTCAATGAAATTTTTTTTTCAGTGTATATAGGATTAAAATATACTGAAATGATAAAAACGGTAAATATTTTTAACACAATTTTTATTTCAACATTTCATATAAAAATAATTATTAGCTCTCATAATCTCATTTAATATCATCAATTCACCCCACAAATAATCTTAACCTGATAAAATATTCAACAAACTTATACATGTAATAAACCATACATGCATGGTCAGGATTCATTAAAAGTATAAAAACATTAACGTTTGTTGCGCATTGGGTAACGATATATATTGTCTCTAAAAATTGCGATTAACAATAATACTATAACGAATAACCTATGTAAATCATCAACATTGATAGTCTTATCACATTGATACATTTTTGTCACACTATACTATTACCTACTAGTGATATAAGTATTTAAAAATTTTAAAAGATTTTCATTTTAGTTTTAATCTCTTGTTTTACAACTCTGAATAAATTCATAACAATGTTAATAAACGTTATAGATTTCACAAAAAAATTTTATTTTTATCTAATGATTAAGAAATGAAGTCTGATCGATTGCAACATATAAGTAAGTAAACTGTACTTTGATTCAAATTTGGAGCATAATAAATTCGCGAGAGTTTGCAGATAAACGTACTTTTAAGAGTTAAACGTACTTTTCTAAGATTTTAATAATATTTAAAAAAAACTTTTCGCAGAAATTTATTATAATATATTTACAAAATGCACTTGAAACTTGCTACATTCTTGAAATCAATTCAAGATACAAAGAGATTGTTTACATTTGAAACTTGAATGCATCAGTAATATATCAGTTTATTGCGAAGCTAAATGCCATAAAATATGATAATAATCTATAATTTATTTTTGACAAAAACTTTTATAGATTTGTAATTTATTCAACTAACTTTCTAGATTTCAGTTTGGTCGTTCTACAGGATTTCGAGATGATTTACTTTCCCTACAATGGAATATTTAAAAAACTATAAATTTTATTTTCTAAAATACTATAGCTATTATTTCGTGTTGAAATATGTGTATAGAAAACTTTAGAGTCCGATATAAATTGTAGAGCGTCATCTTAAAAAAGAATGAGCGCTTTTGAAAATGCAATTCGTTTGCTGAGTAGTTACAGCCCGTGACGGCTCTAATAAAATTCGTAAAACTTGAATATTTTCGTTTGACACAATAGAGGATGGGATTCGTCGGTTTTAGACACGACGAAATGAAATGGACGATCCGCCAAATCGATCATCAACTTTATCTGGCGTCTTGATACGTGATCTCGTTTGGTTGAGTCGCTCAGTCGCCTCACAGATTACTCTTCATGAAGGGCTTAAGGTACTTGTGGTAAGATTGATTGACGCTCTCCTGGTTGAGTGGACTCTTCATGGCTTCGTCGTAGAGCCGCTGATAGACGTTGCCGTCGTAGGCTCCGAGAGCCGAGCCTAGAATCTCGTCGCGTATGTCGAAGCCGTCAACGATGCCGACGGCGTTTGGCCGAATCGCCGCGAGCACCTCTTCCAGTCGCTTTTGCAAAGAAGGCACATCTTCGTTGTTTAGGCACGAAAACTGTTGAATAAAGCATTTATTTATTACCATCGCTCAACATACGGCTTAAGGAGTCATGATTATTACAAATTTGTGATAATGATCGCATCGGAAAGTACAAATACAATATATTAGTCAACTTAGATTTCATATGCTATGGAAGATTAGGTGTTGTTTATACATATTTATTTACTGTGATGGGCTTACATAATTTGAATTTGAGGATCCCGCAAATGCCGTAATTTATACTTTTAAAGCGAAACACAAAGGTTCGTAATATTTATAAAAATGTTAAGTTGTAAATTGTTGCGATCGATGATACTTCCAATTTCTAGCCGAATGTGAACAGTTTTATATATATAGTTTGGAACATAGGATTGATATCAGGTGCAGTATTCATCTATATGATTCTGCAATACGTTCAAATTTTCGAAGAACGGTTTTGAACACAAAACAAAAATATAACCTTCGAAAATGGTTTTCTTATCAATTTTGAATTATTAGTGGAGAAAAGTATGGATATGCCCGAATAGCTGTTCAGGACGATGGGGTTTTTGAAAAAAATGACAGAAAATTGCGCTTCAAGTCATATAATCAACAAGTCTCATGCTAATCGTTTGGGTCATATAATAGTATCATGCTAATAAAGCTTAGAGATTTCCATTACTGTATCAATATATCTATATATATATCGTAATAAATTGCTGCTTGAATTTATTTTGTAAGTTGTGCATTCAATTAAAAATTGTAAATTTAAATGTTTTGAATGCAAATAATAAAAGGAGTTTTTATATTAATTTGCTTTAATATGTCATAATATCCCATATCTTTAAATACATCTTTTTCTATTAATTTAATAGTAGTTTTTGTACCTAGGCCATAATATTACGGCCGGGGTCGAACACTATTTTTCGATACACGAGTACGTAAAGTGCGTAAATAATTTCGTTGCTCGTAACCAGTGATAAATACATTATCGACTGAATCAATATGTATAGCAATTGCCTCTACTAACTGGTGAATTCTCACTGATTCGTCACGACCTTCATTAAGGTAGTTCTCTCCAAACCCCTATTTCTTCGAATATGTCGAAAATTTTTTCTATTTATTACTTTAAGTATACTTTATATGTGGTTAAAATCTGGAACCCGCAAGCGGTATGAAATTTGGAGATATTGAGCCTGGAAATTGCATACTTTAACATTGAAAGCCTATACTGAGAACCTATGTCAGAGACGTTTCGTTCAATTGCAAACCAAGTTTTCTTAGAATTTTTTTGAAAAACTAGCACATGATGTAAAATAACAATACGAATCGTGAGGAAAAAAGCTGAATAGGGCGAACGGTGCTTTTTTTAAAGATACAACAGTCCAAAGTTTTAATCCTAGCCTATAGTATATCTATATAGGTGCGCAGTATTTCACTCTCTTTAAACTTTTGCGTCTTATTCTATCTATCTTTCTTTCTATCGACATTCTGAACTTTAATATTATGAATTTCGAGGTTTTCACATTAGATAACGCTGTGTAATATCTTAAACAACAAATTTTCTAATTTAATACCGAGTTGAGCACCACGGCAGGGAGAGAACGTCCTTAATTCAGATTTAGTATTCGTCCACATGGATACTCTATCTATGTGCAGCTTTTCGATTTGAGAGAAAAAAAATGTTCGGCCAGCTCGAAATCGTAGTTGAGACAAAAAAAAAGTGACATAGAATCCAATAGACACACCGATATACGATGAACAAGACAATGAGAAATGGGCATGGTTATAATATTGAGACAAGGAAAATAATAAATGATCCTTACCCGCAGAAAGTCACCGAGGCGCAGAAGAACAGAATTGACAAGATAGAGTTCGCACAACTGCATGAGAACGTCGTGCAGAGGCTTGGATACCGTTGAACCGAGGCCTCTGACGGCCTCGACGAATCTCAGAGTGATGAAGGCACGACAATGCGAGTCGGCAGCCTGAGCCAACTCGATGCTCGTTTCGTTCCAGGCGTCTTCCGACGATAATCCGCACCGCATGCGTTTATCCATATTATCCGTTGCCAGTTTTATTTTTCTATCGGAAATCATTTCACATTTTTATTCTCATTGTGCGAATAGTATACATACCTATTATATATATATATTTTTTAAAGTAGACGATTAAACAATCCCGTATTCTTTTTTTCTTTTTTTTTATTTCAGCTTACCCAATTTTGCTTAGAGTCATATACACAGTTCATAATCTTTCCCGCATCAACCTAAATAGTTTGTACTTTACATCTACATATCTCATCAACTACTGTATATAATACACTTTTAACATCGTTATAAAAGTCTAAAATGATTTGAACAGGAAATCATTGTGGCATAGAAAATTTTTTCTTACAACCATCAGTTAAGGAATGAGCAATCATAATTATTCAATGCAATCGAGGCGAGCAAACCTCGAGCAAGCGAGTCTCCATATTTATATACATACACTTATCTCGAGCGTAAAGCTGCGAATAGAGGAAGCTATAAGTATACACGTATATATACAAAGGAACTACAGGAGAAGTAAGAAGCGAAGGAGGAAGGAAGTAAAGAGATAGTCAAGTATAAATATATATATATAAAGCTCACCCCGCCGCGACGGCCTGATGCGCTAGGACGATACAGGTGAACGTGTTCTTCCAGGGCCGCTGCTTTATCCTACGCGAGAGTAGCTCGAGGTACTTGACCGTGGGCGGCAACGTGTCCCCGCTTACCGCCTGCTTCCAAGCCTTGACCAGATATCGCGCGGTCTGCAGCAGCAGGACCGTGTTCTCGCCCTCGTAGGTGCAGGCAGCGGTCACGAGGCCGTAAGTCGCGGGCATGTTGCTCGCGTTCATGTAGCCGTGACCACCGCACGAGAGACGGAGCTGCTCGACACCGAGGGAACCGTCCGCCGAGGCGACCGCCTTCAGACAGCAGGCCAACGCGTGCAGCTGCAACATTTTACAAATATGTACTGCTAAATACAACATTTCCTATACCTATTACGGTACGGTATATCTATTGCAAACTAATTTAAGCAGTTCGGTCGTTCATTTTCTCATCATATCGCATCTAGAAACGCGGTCGTTCTAAATCTATGTATACATATACACATAATTATACCTCTGGCAGTCGATCCAGCTCTCCTTGGTCCAGCTCGGCAGTGACGTTATTGTACATTTCCCAAATCCAGTCGGCTGCCCAAGTGAATGCGAAACACGTGGCCAAAGGAGGGAAGAGCTTGTACTGCTGCGTTACGTAATCGATAATTTGTGTCTCCGGAGCACTGTATAATTGCACAAATGAATATTCAATCGTGCAAAGGAGTATTTGATTCACATTGTAAAAATCTACTTACTCGGGCTTCATTTGACCCTGCTTTCGTACAACGCTGTATCTGATAGCAATTGTCGCTGCTTTCGAAAGGTACTTTCCGATATCTTTTACTATTACCACTCTGACAAACATCATCGTGCCATACGTGAGTTTCTCACTGGGGGCCTTTACATACGTTCCATCTTCCAAAACCTAATCGGCCAAAGAATAAAGTCATATAGAAATGTTTCAATGAGCATTATGTCATTAAAAATATTATGGAAAAGAAAAAGAAAACGATAAAAGCACCTTTGAATTCTTCATAAGCATATGGTCTCGGGGTATCCTGACAGTGTCAAAGCCTAGAAAACCATTGTTGGTTGCATTCATACCTAGTTTAGTACCGATTTCGCCAATTTTAATACCTAAAAGTGAAATTATCGACACGTTCAGTTATTAGAGTAAATCTGCGTTATATGCTGAATTGTTTCTAAAAAAAAAATTGATTAAAAATCAATCTACCGGGTAAAGGTTCGTGTGTTTCTTCATCCCTGAGTTGAACTATAAATGGATGAATCCCCTTGCATTCACCTTGTGTATACAATTGGGCAACCACAACAGCGTAATTTGCTGTATGCCCAACTAAAAAAACAATAATTAGCTCGATTAACATATCGATAATCAATAATAATGATTAAATTGTTTATAATCTACTCGTTCATTCGTAAACTTACGTCCACCAGGCCACCATTTGTAAGAAGTTAATGTGGGACTGTTCAAAACAAATTCTTGTGTTGCAGGATCGTATGTTGCGGTTGTTTCTAAACCTCTAATAAATGTTCCATGCCCAAGTTCTGTCTGCAAAAGCAAGTAGTTATATTTCTTTTATTTTTTTACTTCAGCAAACTACTTTATCCTGAACTTCGCCATTGGAATTTAATACGATTTTATTTCACAGTTTGCGAAAGAAATAATTACTTCTTTAATAGCAAGCCGATGAACAAACAGGTTATATATAGAAAAATAATGTATAATAGCATAAGTATTCTGACGTTATACGTTACTACATCTGCAATGACATTGGGATTTCATAACTTTTTTTTGACAAATACTTGAATTTTTTATAAAGACAAGCATATATAGTGAATACGACGTTGCACAGATGTGACTTTTTTTTTTACGCGCACACTAAATCTTTTCTTAAGACGGGTTGTTTCAGGCTAGACGTGTTGTATTCGGGTTTCCGCGTCCACACGACAGCCATAAAACAATAAATGTTCAAGCTTTTATAGACAGGGAAAAGGGCGTTGAGTTCAGTCCGAGATTCACGACCGACCATACAGTCGTTTGAGAGTCCCTTGCGATAATCTTATTGGACCGACGGCGTGTAATTTGAGCCATATTCTACGGGTTTCCCTCTTCTCGCCGGCAAAACTGAATTTCTTTACAACGCAGTGTGGATTTTTCCTTTTAACAAAACGTCTACATCTTTTCTTCTTTTTTTCCCCCAGATAATTTGTTGCAAACGCAATTGAACATCATTATGGAAATATTGAGCGGTACGAAATGACAGATAAGTATAGGTAAACGTATGCCTATAAATTTTCGAAGGTGGGACTAGAATTTTGATAAAAATCGTAGAAGAACAGTTTGGAAAGGAAAAATATATACCTGTGCATAAGTGCCAATGATGCTGGACGACCAAGCCCGAGCTATCCAATATCCTTGCTGCTCAACCGTACCTTGGCCCATAATGGCTGGAATGAACATCACCCAGTGCAATGTCAATGGGTTCCCGTCTCTCAGTACCGCTGACCCTAATGTTCCGCCTAACGCTTGTCTGTTGGATGGACAAAATATTGTATAATAAATTTATTATAGATAAATTTATTGCGTATAATATTTCTTAACGTACAAAAGCTCATAATCATATACCTATATTTGGCAAATCTGCTGAATGATATACAAAGTGAACTTACGTAAATACGTCCATATCTCCATTTCCCATATTCTGAAGCTCTCGAACTTTTTTTAAAATTAAACATCCTTTGCGAACGGCTTCTTCATAAATTTCTTTATGACTCAAATACTTCGCAGGAGTTTTGTCTTTCAGTTCAGGATCGCTTAAGAAGTACTCTTCTGCAAGACAAAAAGGATTGGCTATGTAAGTTAATTATATATAGCAACGATAAGGAGTAAAATAATGATTTTTATTGTGCAACGTATACAACAAGCCGAAAATTCGCCGTTCATTGACATTAAACAAATTTTTAAATCCAAGCTTTCATATCAGAAAGCATGTAACGATTAAACATTTGTTTTCGAAATCCAATTTATCTAGGGGAGAGCCGGGCAAAAAATTCGAATTACGGGGAATAAATAAATAATAAAACCAACATTAAACAAAATTAAAAGTTGGTAAATACTTATTGAGATCCAATGATTAATTAATAGAACTACTGAAAGTGTACGATGTATACGATAATAAAATGATCATTGAATTCGAATAGTATGCATTATACATTCGGCGTGAGGGATGTTACTTAAAAGTGCCTCAATATGATTCATGTTACCTCATCGCTTTCTGTATTCTTTTTGTCCCCACAACACACACAAAGTTTAACTTAAAGTTTTTCATTTAAAATAACAGGAATTTTATAAATAAAAAGTACTTATTATGTTAAATCATATATACCTACATCACAACTGTCTTCGTATCTTATCTGAGTAAAGCAATTTTTTAAATATATTAAAGATTACATATTTTGCTTATCAAATTAAAAAGATAATCGTTATAAAACATTTTGTTACGATCCTTAAAGTTATTTAATTCAAAGGACAATGCCAGCGGAGAATGTGAGCAGAATACCAATAAAATGTCAGTAGATACTCATAAATAAATAAATGAGTCTAATAAAATGCCTCTGATGAAAACTCCATGAAAAAGCGGTTATTCACACTTTTTACAAACTCTAAATATCAGCGGTAGTTTTGTACATTATTCTATACAATCTTCTAGTAACTGCATATGCACTGGCTTTTTCCTTTTCGGACTATCAGTGACGATTTTTGACGTTTTAATACCCCAAATGTAGATTCTTACTTACTCAATGGCACGTTGTTAGGAGAGAACATGAAATTTTGATTTGTAAAAGAAGCTTCCGATTGTTTTGAAGTAGTTCCTTACTAATTTTAAATAAATCGAAAAATAAATTTCATTTGATATCATAAAACATATAACATTATTAGTTTAATATAAATAATCTATTCGTACCGGTCCGCATAAGAAGCGTTTATGCTCGTATACATTTTTTTTGTTAACACCAAAAAAATCTTTTTATACCTCCAGCATACACCAAAGGTCTTAATTTTAGCTATTTGCAGTGTATTGTATCTTTAAGTAATAATATTATTACATCAGAGAGTTAACATTTATTCATCTAATAAAACGCCAAGAAGCTCATAAAGTTTCTTCAAAATATTCGCATTTCTGAAGTCATCCATATATATATATGCGATATTGAAAATACAACGCCATAGTGTATTGCGAATTGCAACAAAATATTCAAATTGAAATTTATAGAACTTAAGTATAACGATGAGACGATTGAAAATGTGGTGCCATGGTGAAAGCAGTACAAGGTAAAAGGCGCGCTGCAAGGCGATTGCGTAAAAATTTAATTCGTCGAAAAATAAGAACTTCTTTTTTTTTCTACTTTCAAGATCGCATAAGGAAAGTGGTATACCGGTCGCGCCCGGTTTTTTTACACGAGTATTATTCTTTTTTTTTTATTATTATATGGTTTCTCGCGTTCTTTGAGTTTTTCCTCAAGCAATACTGACGTATATTAACAAAAACCTTCATTATTCTATGTAGACCTAGTAAACACATCCTAATTTTAAATACAGCTGCTATACCTATATTAATAATAATACGATTGATGAAACTAATCCCACTGAAGACGATAATTTTTCTAACATCGCAATCACTTGATGCATACGTTGGAAATGATGATTGTGATATAAAAGTGCATGGATATCACAAAGTTGTGGTTTTGTCATTGCGAATATTGCAGTATCACACCTGACTGTAAATTTTAATTATGTATGTATTTCAGCAGATAAATTGGTTTACCAGTCACATAGACTGAGATAGTAATAAGATAGGGACATACTTACATTCGATTACGATAAGTAATGCAGGTAAAATTGTGTGCCCGTAGTTCTTTTAAATATCTCTGTAGTTATCTTATCCGTACGGTACTTACATCAGTTTCTCAAGACTATAATATATTTCATAGCAACGGGTACGATTATACATATCAGTTGCAAAATAATTAAAATAAAGCCGGTCTCAAAAGGCACATATGCTTACAGGTAAAGTATCTTCGATATTGGAATAAGTATGTAGATTGACATCAGCTCGATGATTTGCGAGAAATTCAAGATTTCATCTATACTAGTCGATACAGCCGGGTATACACGTGTCATATCTACATAGCGATGAACAAAAAACTTGGCGAGATCGCGATACGCGAGCATTGAGAGTCAATGATAGTAAAAAAACGTCGACAAATAACCAGGGACGTGCACTTTGCATCGTGATCATGTGTAATTTATTGGTGATAAGTCGCCACGTAGATTGCAAAGCTAACAAACAATCTTATATGTAGCATATATTTGTAGAAATAACTTGATTTTTTGTTTCTCGTTTTATTTATCGATGTATTATATAAAGATTCAGCAGATTCTTCGAAAATATCGATTCGATTATTGATAGTTCCTATATATATTAATCGCAACGACACGTCACAACCATTGCATTGTATTACGAGGAAACTTTCATTTTCAGCGTGCGAGAATTGCCGGCGGCGACATTAACAGTGCAGAATATGTTAATGACCTCGTAGTGCCACGATACCACTGCTCGAGCCTCTATCCGCATTCTCGATAACGCGTTTCCGCGGTGGTCTCTACTTGGTGAAAAGTTCGAATCTTTAATGGAGCGAGAACGTGTTTATATACGATCCAGGGTCTATGTCGACCTGCAGCTGACCTTTTGTAAGAGCCAATACAGCGAGACACGATGACAAGTCAGTCTCGATGCTGGGATTTACTTTTTTATCCAATGACTGCACGCCTTTGATGAGCAGACTGTGTGTGTGTGTGTGTGTGTGTGTGTGCGATTCATAATACCACTTCTTATAAGATTGCGAATATCTTGCAAGAAATGCTAGTATATGAGCAAAGTAATTTTACCTTGGTTATCGTTAGTAATGTTTGATATTAGAATTTATGTGTTACATAGAATCGGATAATGTCAATATTTTAGAGTGTATATATATATATATATAATTAATCTTTCCAACTACGAATCAAATAAGCCGTGAAAAAACTGCGATAATCTTTGTGAAAAAATAATTGAAGAACAGAATAAATCTTTGAGAAAAGACGATATGATGATATTTTCCGCAATAAGTAGCAATGCTGATATATAAAAGAAAATACTATAATAATCCCTGCTAGAAAATTAACGAGTCGAGCTGGTTGGTACACTAGCTTCTACCTAGATCTGTTAGCTAATTTCTAGGCAGAATGTAATCGCAAGCTACCTAGAAACCCGTTAAGGATATGTACGTGCAGCCGCACAAAACAAGATAGCGCTGCTGTATACTTTTGTTTCGGTGCGACTGCCGACTCGTTTTCGTTTTTTGGGACGTCTAACGTTTCAAAGCGGGACAAGAGCCTCGTATACACGGACCTGACCTTTACGTCAGCGCTAGCGGGAGAGACGATGGCTCGCTTTAGGGCAGTAGACGCTCGTTCGAGAGCAGTGTACTGTAAATATAATAAAATATTATTTTTTTAATACAAAACTTAATATGCATCAATAATTTGATTTCACTGCATATAAACACAAAAATTTACGATGTCTTACAAACGAAAGCTGCCTTGCCAGTTGCCACACAGTTCCTCTACACTCGTACACTGCTCATTCGAAAGCGTATACAGAACGAGCACCTATGGTACATAGGTTATGTACGCGAGCAGAAGGTCGATTTTTAAATGTCTTTATGGGACGTTTTTAAACGGATTAATCAACCCCAAATGGACATAATATAGCTTTAAATTATTATTTTTGTATTTTTCAATACAATATTTATTAATAATTATAGTAAGGATTAATAAAATATATTTTTTTAACGATTTTAAAAATTAAGAATTCACCCAGATTCAGATCGTAAGCATATCATACAAATCTAGCTTCAATCTGGCTGAAATATCGTTAAATTTTCTAACAGGGAAGGGTTTTTAATGTCTCAAAAATAGTGTTCTCTAGTTTCTCAAAATAAATAATTGCAGACTTGAGATATTTAGTCATCATCAGCTCAATAAAAGATTGTACATTGAGAGATTACTGCTGATTTATGTAATATCTTCAATTATTTTTTTTTGTCATCTGATAAATAGTTAGTATATGAACCTACAAGTGCCGTGAATATTATTTTATTATTTCATTCGTTTAGTTATTTTACACATAAATTGTAAAAATTAAATTGTTTTTATTATATAAATTATTATTTTGTAACCTTTATCTAATTGCGTGGAAAAATTCGTTAATTAAAATATACAATAACAACAGATGGTAGCATACATTTTCGAAAAAGAATTTGATTTGTAATTGAGTCAAAACTTTGTATTAAAGTTATACACATTTCTTATAAAGTAAACTTTTTATACTTAATTGAACCAGCATTACTTTTATAATTCTGACTATAGTCTCTAAATGATATATATATGTAGCAATAAACAAGAAACTCGCCAATTTCAAATATATATATATATATATATA
>UELU01086727.1:0-10664 GCA_900490025.1 Megastigmus dorsalis
ACACGATAACCAGGGGGGGGCACAGGAACTGACACACTTACCCTATCTTATTTCAATTTATTGAGCAATTATAAAATATCTTAATTTCCAGTGGTTATTTTTCAGAGAAAGCATATTTATTAAATGCGATTTATAAATATGTTTTGGTACCAAACCATGTTTGTTTTGTTCTTAGAATATTTTTCTCTAAACGTACAAGATTTAAAAAGAAATAATGCGCAAAATGTTGTGAAATTGTCTAATCTTAATTTGAAAAACATTATTCTATTGGGGTGATTCCAGTCATGATGTTGTTAAATGGCTGTCTGGGAAAGGAGGTTTTAAATAAAAGGATATAGCAATCAACGATTAAGTTATTGGCATTACCCCACTCTTCCCTATATATATGTATGCGGAAAAAATAAATATATATAGATATGTACTTTGAACTTAAGGTGATTCTTCACAGACTCCCTAGTGAATCGAAAGTATAAAATAAAGATTACAAATTTCCTGGTCGATTTGGATAAATGATGTTATTAAATTGATTTATAAATTTTAAGATTGTTTTAGTTTACATTAGCATCAAAATTATAATGTTTGTATAATATTAATGTTGCATGTACGTAACAATCACTTGCGTAATTATAAGAAAGAGCTTATCAAGCCATACGTTTTCGTTTCTTTTGCAATAAATATCTTTTTAAATAATTCGGTTACCCTCATTTTTCATCCAACCACTAGAAAGTACAAACCTTCAACTTTTTGCTTCTGTTAAGTAACGTTTTTTCTGGAAAATTTATTGGGCGGCCGCGATTGAAAAAAATACACGTGCCTCGTTATTTTTTACATAAAGTACTTCCTGAAAGTTCCCTGGTCATGTCCTTATCAATAATATACAAATATCTATCCATTAGAGGAATTACAAAGTAACCTATACAATTGTAATTTGCATTATCTGCAACTTTTGGAACGTAGTGAAATCTCGATCCTTAAAACTTACCTCTAAATAGGTAAAATATTGGCAAGTATGCGTGTATTTTCTCCCACTCACTTGAGTTTATTCGAATAAAATGCTCTTGCACAATCCTTGCAAGTTCATTTTTTGAAATACATTTAAACCCTTTAACGTCAAAACAGCCACTTTTTGGAATGCTAAGTTTGATAGCATATTTAAAAAAGAAACCGATTGAATTAAATGATGAAATTTCGTACCCTACTATTTTCGAGGGTGCTCTTTCAGAATCCGGCGGAAAAATTTTGAAATTTTCCGATTTTCCATGAGAATTTGCAGTTTTAAGTAAAAAAAAACACGTTTTTTTCGACGACATTTTTATTTTACTCGAATTTTTCGACTCGAATCGATAAGTCAATCTAGTTGAATTGTTTCAAAATTTTGTTTTTTTTGTCTAAGCTTTCAAATTATACCCATAGGTTTTGGAAATTAAACATGAACAGTAACATTTTTTCCTGAAGTCCATCATTATTCTGTAAAAAATTCCTAAACTGTTTGACGATATTTCCGGGATTAAGTCGCCATTTTGGACATTTTCATGTTTAACTTCCAAAACCTATGGGTATAATTTGAAAGCTTAGACAAAAAAACCAAAATTTTGAAACAATTCAACTAGATTGACTTATCGATTCGAGTCGAAAAATTCGAGTAAAATAAAAATGTCGTCGAAAAAAACGTGTTTTTTTTACTTAAAACAGCAAATTCTCATGGAAAATCGGAAAATTTCAAAATTTTTCCGCTGGATTCTGAAAGAGCACCCTTGAAAATAATAGGGTACGAAATTTCATCATTTAATTCAATCGGTTTCTTATTTAAATATGCTATCAAACTTAGCATTCCAAAAATTGGCTGTTTTGACGTTAAAGGGTTAATTAATTAAGTAAAAGGGTGCTAAATCTCTTTCGGTTATCAGTGATAAAATATAATATTTATATTTTACCAAAACAATATTAAATTTGAATTTTTAACTAAATACAATAAATTCTTTATCTATTTATATAAATATCACAATTTCTTACTGCCAATTTTAACTAAAGAAAGATGTCAAACCAATTCAGAAATTGTCAAGTATTCTTTTTAGCTATATATACTGAAAAATATATATATATTTTGAACTTAAAGATAAGTATCTTTAATTCGAGGTAACCCCTATAGCTAGCGAAAAACATTAAAAACATTTGAATTTAAAGCATACGTTTACTCTGTGACTCTGTAACATAGAGTGACACTAGTCCACCGATAAACTATTTGTAGATAGTCCGCCAAGTACGTTCATAATTATTTTGTAAGAATATAGATATTTGATCAATTTTAACAAGATAAAAATAATGATAAAGTTAAAAGGTTTTGCATTATCTCACTAACAAGGAGATGCCCAGGGATACGAGTCCTGAATTTTCTTGAAACTTTCCGAAATACTTTTGGTACACAATAATGAGACCTACAATAAAAACGAGTAGCAGCTGCATTCTTTTAATAGACATTGAATTAAAGATACTTATCTTCATGTTCAAAATATACATTTATATGCACCTATTCTTTTTCATTATATAGCTAAAAAGAGTAGTTGACAATTTCTGAATTGATTTCACAACTTTCTTTAGTCAAAATTGGCCGGAAGAAATTGTAAGATTTACATAAATAGATAAAGAATCGATTGTATTTAGTTAAAAATTCAAATTTAATATAGTTTTAGTTAAAGACAAATATGTTATATTTAATCACTGATAATTAGACAGATATTTAGTATACTTTTACTTAATTAATTCAATGTATTTAAAAAATGAACTTTTAAGGAATGTGCAAGATCATTTTATTCAAATAAATTGAAGCGAGTGGGAGAAAATACACTCATAATTGCCAAGATTTCACCTTTTCAATTATATTTTCTTTACATTTTCAAGGTTAAAACTTCAAAATTTTGAAATATTATAAGGGTAAATTTGCGCAAATGAATTCAGTGTAAAAAATATACATGAAAATTTTCATATATAAAACAAGATTCAGATAAATTACGTTTTATATTTATCTTGCATAATATATACCTGTATAATAAAGGTTTACCCTGTATCCAATCTTAATGTTTTCAGTTAAAATTTTCTGTTCTTCAGGATGTACTAGTTTTTTCCAATCCAATGAAATTTGTTCATATAGACCTTGACACTGAGAACCAAGCGAAATAAATGATTTAAAAATTAATAAGTGAATCGTTACAATTAAAATCTTAGTTTCATTGAATATTTCGAATCATAATAGCGACGAAACGTCAGCTCAATGAAAGAAGGTCCTATCAGAACTTTTTAATTGGGAAAAGATTCTATCTCACGAACACGTTTCCTTCTTTTGTGAAAATTAATTCTGCATCGCAAGGATACCAAGGGTTCTTTTATTTTTTTTAATGTAAGTGTGGTTTAAACTGACAATGATAGAAAGGTTTGACTGTTCCACTGTTTCAGAATTTCTATAAACGCAAGAATGTGTTCGTAGGATAGAACGTTTTATAAACTAAAAAGATGAGATGGAACCTCTCCCAAAACCAACACTTGAGATAGAAGCTTTTGTAAACTGAAAAGTTGATATAGGACATTTTCTTGACTGGGAAGTTAAGATATAACCTTTTAACATCGAGCCGATGAAATGTTTATGATACTAAGTATTTCCATATAATGCTTATCTTGAATTGTGAAAATTACCTTTTTTTCTGTGATTATACTGCTTATGTACTTTGATAATATTACTATGAAAAAGAGAGTACCCGCGATAGTTTCAAAGATTATGGTTATATTTATTTTCGGTGCATATAATTCTTCATACGTTCTTATTATCTGAAAATAATTATGATATGACTTTTTCAAACAGTATCAAATAGTCAGTATTATTAATTATAGCAATTATTAAAATGTAAGAAAAAGAACAATAATTGTAATAAATATATCAAAAATATAGCAACAAAACTCGACATTCTGTTAATATCAGATAAATTTTTGAAAAATTATTTTAAATTAAAGGTAGAATTTTTATAAAAATTATATTTATTTTTTTTTGTTATTCTATGGCTTTGAAATGTAAACTAATGATGTTTATTATATATAATTATGTATACAAACTGTGCTTCCTATATTTAAAAAATAGCGTTTTTTTACTAATTATTATTCTCAATTCATACGCGCAACTTACCATTATTAACAGGCACCTAATTCTAAATGTTCACTACCACATTCAGTCGAATTAATAAATAAGATAGTATTGAATTTATGAAGTACACTAGTTGTAATTATAATATTCAATACTGATAGTTAAATAAAAATATGTGTAATGAATCCAACTCATATTGACAATGGCTGATACAATCCGACTATTAATATATCTAATTTTTCCTTGTAAGTTCTCCAAATATTTTATAATGAAATATTAAAAAAATAATTTGCAATATTTTTACAATTGAATATGTATCAAAATATAGAGAAAGGCAAAGTAAATTTAGTAGTTTTCGTGAAACTTCTAGAAATAGATTTTGTGCAAAATAATGAGGCACGTGTATAACAGTGTTCTTTGGGCCCTAGTTTTGAAGGTATTAAATAATTCAAGCGCTGAAATACGGGTCTCATTATTCAGTACAAAAAGTAATTTCTTAAAATTTCAATAAAATTCTGTACCCGTATTCGAGGTCATCTTCTCGACTTTCAATAGCGATAATAGAACAGTTTATTTAAATTATTGATTTATGTACCTGCGGTATCGTCATTGACATCAAACCAAGAATGACAATGGGCCTTACGATAAGTTTCATTGTAGGATTTTGGTAAGGCCACAAATATGCGATCTTTAATAGTTTTCTATTGAACTTAAGATACTTAACGTCGAACACATCATTCGGATGCATATTTTTCTCGACTAATAAAGATAAAAACCCGTTTTCGCGAGAACAAAATTGTCTAGCTATATAATAATCCAATATGGTTCTTTCAAATAGCTGTCTATTTCTTCGGTGCCGTCTGGCTTATATAAATGATTCATACGTATTTAATATGCAATACACACAAAAGCATTTCGAGAAATTCACATTTCAAAAGTAATTTACTTTTATTATAACATTTATAATTTATTGAAAGTTTCTTTTGAACTAATTTTCTTATATAATGATGTTTCTTTACACTTCTCTTTAAGTTGCGATCGTTTCGCAACCTTATAGTGCCCAAGAGTTTGCCAAAATATAATATTCTTTAGTAAAATTATATGTATCATAAAGATGAATGCTAATTTTCATGTAAATAATTGATATGAAAGTACTGTAAAATGTACATGATAAAACTAAAAAAAGTTTCAGGAATAAAATAAACAAATATTTCTTTAACTTCAGACTTCCGAATCACAATTTTATAATACCAGTTCAGAACCTAAAAATAATGTATCTCATCAACTTTTTGAGTTTGTATAATATATATGTGTATAAAATGAGCGTTTTGAAAGAACAAACTATTGTCAATAAATTTATCGCAGTATTATCGAAGTATTAAACATTTGTTACTTTGATGAAAATAGAAGATGAATATGTAAATAGACTTTAAATATTATTACATTTGAAATAGTGCATTAAATTTTATATTTATTTAATAAATACAAATAAGTGTAAATAAATAAATATGCACAAGTAATTTTAAATAACATAAGTTCATACTAGTTATCTAATTAGTTTACCGAACTGGATAAACGCTGAAGCTTTATTGCCAAATAGTCGGGTAAATCTTGGAAGACTATAAGCACGCATAATCGAAGTGTGGCATAACTAGCGAGTTCACTATAGCTGCAGCGCATTCAAGTTTCTCGACAGTCATAAACCCTTATATCAGAGCTTGTACAGTACATAGTGAGCTCGCGTGAATATTTGCGAAACATGTTCGTTCCATGACAGAGCTTTTGGGAAAATAACCCCTAGGTTTTTAACCGTGTTCACTATAGCGGAATTTCAACTCCATCAACTGATATCTGAGCGATCTGATTCGAATCATAACGCATGTGATGTTGGGTAGTGCCGATGGGAATCGCTTTAGTCTTTTTGACGTTTAACGATAAGCCGTTTTTCCTAGCCCAAAATACCGCTAAACTAGCATTTTCATTTATTTTGCCTACTACCTCATCGGGTTTACTAGGCGAGCATTGTACGTAGATCTGCAGGTCGTCAGCAAATATCATACTAGACGTTTTACAATGTCTCAATGCTGAGATAATGGTGTTTATAAATATCAGGAAAACTACTAAACCAGGTGAAGATCCTTGGGGTACCCTAGATGTATTTTGCAAGAACTTCGATCTGACACCTTCCAGATCGACTGCAGCCTGCGTACGGCCAGTAAGGTAGGAGTAAATCCAGGTAAATGATTCGAGCTTGTCTAATGTCTATTTTATCTTGTTTCCTAGCCTCACGAAAAACACAGAGATCATGTTTTTGCTCTTTCGAAGCAATTGCACACAAAAAAAGTCATCCAATTGAAACCCAGTTAAACAATCGAATCGATTTGGAACAAGAAAAAGTGCGATATTGTCTAACAACTCTTTTTTCATGCAGCTGCTTGGTATTTTAAAGGATCATGATTTAAATATAGTTGAATGGTTGAAAAGAAAAATATCCTGGACAAGTTGGAAAATACAAAATGAAATGCTAGATTTCATAAGCAGTGAAATTTTAACTAAATTATGAATAAATACTTCAGTTTGATTGCTGATGGGACGCAAGATATCTCGGGAATAGGTCAACATGCAATATGCATAAAGTTTGCTGATAGAAATTTAGAAGTACGCGAAGAATTTAAAGGTTTTTATGTAGTTAAAACTGCAGCCGGAGTAGAGATTGCAGCCATGATTTTAAAAGTTCTAAAACGGCTTGTACTGCCCATAGACCGTTGCCGTTGGAAAATCTACGACCGCATCGCTAATAAGTCAGGATATTATAATTATGTTCAAGCTATTATTAAAGAGGAACAGACTTTCGTACATTATATTCATTGCGCTGCTCACGCATCCAATTCAGCTGCCCAGACTGTAGCCACAAGCAGGTCCTTAGCTTCGCCGAGCTTCAAACGAGCTTGAAAATTTAGTTTCAAGAAGTGAAAAATTCAAGCCGCTTTTAAAAGATATGACTTCCTTTTCAGCGGGAAAACACCTTTAAAATTGAGGAGTTGGAATAACCATATATAGACTAAGAGATAGTGACCGATTTTGTGCGATGATTAGTTAACATCTGCCAATTTTCCTACTTATTATTATGGTTGTAAAGGCCCTAGAAACCGGCTAACTAAAGTGTCCTCGAGGATATTGTTGTCACTAACAGTTTTGCAAATTGTGAAAAAAAATGAGCAGTTTATAGTCATTAGTTGATATTTGCCATATGTTTTAAATTAATTTTCAAGTAAAAAAAATCCGGTGAAAGCTTATTGGCAGACGTTTTCCGTGGATATATTGCTCAGTAGCACATATGTGAAAATGTCGATAAAACGATAAAAAAAAAAAATTTATTAGTTAACGTCTGCCAATGAAAAATACGGTTATATTATTCGTCAAAATGATGTCAAAAAGCAGGCAGACCAGTCGCATGGATACAAGTTTCCGCGGTACATCATTTAAATCATTTAAATTGTGCAAATAAGTAGCAAATTTTCATCATTTTAAATGACCTACCGCAGAACTTGTATCCATGCGATTGGTCTGCCTGCTTTCTGCATCATTTTGACGAATAATATAACCGTATTTTTCATTAGCAGACGTTAGGTAATAAATTTTTTTTAACGTTTCATCGACATTTTCACATATGTCAACTAATAGCTATAAGTTGCTCATTTTTTTAGCAATTTGCAAAACTTTTAGTGACAACAATATCCACGAGGACGCTTTAGTTGACCGGTTTTTAGGGCCTTTTCAACTATAATAATAAGTAGGGAAATTGGCAGATTTTAACTAATCATCGCACAAAATCGGTCACTATCTCTTAGTCTAATATAAGCATATACGTGGTTTTTCTGGAGAATGAAAATATTAAGAGTACTCGATTTTACATATCGAGAAATCGAGAAAGAATGGAGTTTTCATAATTTTCACTTTTGACTTGTCATACATGATTAAAAGGATGCCTCACTTACTTTTTTTTGCAGTATTCTTGTTTAATCTTTATGTAAACTAAACTAGAATATTCGAGTAGAGGCTAAAAAAACCTACTAGAAAATGTGGTCAGTTTGAGTTACAAAGTACTGCTACATACAAATTAAGCCTAGTGGGTGGATTTTCGCTTCAAAAACTTATGCTGATGATTTTGAAATATTTTGATATTGGAAAAGAATAGAAATACCTTTTGAACAACTCAATTTGAAACCAGAAGCTGCTAAAAAATACCCATTAAAAAGGCAAAAGAAAATGATATTCGAGTTTTGTTGGAGTTTTTAGATGAAGAATCAAGAGTCTTGTTCGACAAGATCTTTCAAGAGGACAAATACATAGAAACCTCATTTTCAGATAAGAGTTCGGATATATCATCTGATTGTTGACTTTTTGTATCGTAAAATGATTGTATAAAATTATGTAATTAAGAAAAAATAAATAATCTGTGTATTCTAAAAATGAAATTATTATTTATTCTAATAAATATCATATTTTCATTAAAAAAAATCAATTTACAAGTCTTCGAAATAACCACGTATCAGTCAAGCTTAATATAAATATAAATTAATTATTCCATTGATTTACTGCATAAGGACGTTTTAATTTTTTAAATCAGTACTGCAGAAATAAAGATATTTACCATCAAAACTTTCGATTTCATTTTTCTGCAAACGACATTTTTCCACATTCGTGGTTATTCCAAAGAACGCCTCAATTATAAATCCTTTGTGTACGGGGCGCTGGTTAGCTAAACTAAAGCCACTCCACGCTACTCTAGTGCAACATCAAGTACTTTTGTATTCACTGAAAGAAATTAAAATACCCTATGTTTCTGCAGTAGGGTTAATCAATAAGCTAACAAAAAAAAATACTATACTTGGCTTAATAATGTCGATTAATATTTTTTCACAGTTAGATATTCTAAATAAAACGCTGCAAGGTAATTCCGAGGCAGTTTCTGGACCATTAGAAGCTACAAAGTTATAAGTTATTAAGGCCGTCGAAGAACATCGTATAAATCAAATGTTCGAAAAGCTTTTGACGAAAACAGCAACAAGCATGATGTCAGCAAGATTTACTAAGCAAAAAAGTTAGGATATTAAAATGACTATTAAAATAATTATTAAAATGACAAACAAATAAAAAAATTGTAACTATATAAAAATTCATCATTTCCGGAATTATTTTGCTTTTAAGACGTATTTAACTATGATATTCGCCCTTATCTCATCGAACTACCCCGTATTAAGTACAATGGATTTTTGTACGTTGTTCGGAAGCTGAGATATTGAAGATTTTGCAAGCGCGTTCGATTTAGAATATACGAAATCGCTTTTGATAGTGACTATAATACTAACAATCAATGAAACATTCCCTGGTATTTTTTTATTGAAAATATAGGTATTCAACATTAACCTTCATCAAGTGCATGCTGTAAAATGTAAATTGAGTCCTCTAAATTTTTTTGAAAAAAGAATGTTATCTCGCCTCCATAAGGTCATAAAAGAGCTTTTTTTTAGAATACGTGAAAAAATGTCTCTAGTCGATTTCCATAAGTTATTTCCTTGGTTAAAAATTGAAAATGTATTTGAAAAAACGTCCAAAACAAGTGACATGATTTTAATGTCATTTTTGGTCCTTAAAATTAATAAAATTGTTACAATTCTTATAGTACGGTAATACAACTCTTCAAGAAGAAAATAAGATGTCGATCATTACTCTAGGATCATCCGTTGGGCAACAAAGGCTGATTTCAGAGAGTACATTTTTTTCAAAAAATCGATATATTCCCATGTAAAAAAGATATATTTAGATTCTATTTAATTTATATATAGAAATGGAGTGGTATAATCTGTATATAAATTACATGCAATTTCTATTAAATAAAAAAAAAAAAAAATTGTAAGCAAATATAATTTTTTATAAGTTATTCATTAAACAGATTTATAACAAATAAATATAGTAAATACAATTAAATATAATCTTATTTTTTTTCAAAGAAGTTTGGTGGTTTGCATACATAATTATCTACAAACAAAAGTTTTTCATTGATTTGACTCAACGATACAGTATGAATACAGTATGTTGGTCTTACAGGGACTAAAAATATCGATAAATCGACTTTCATTTGTGGCTGAACAATTGATTGGTCGTAGTTTCGGCTTAGCTCTCTCACTAATGTTATCACAGAATCGTTAATAACTACAAAAAAAAGAATTATTCCATATTTGGAAGAGTTGTCCCAAGAAATAATAAAATTGTTTCTTTTTTTTTTGCCGTTTGTACATTTTAGATGTAAATACCTCTTTATTTTTTTTAGCTCGAGCATAAACAAAAGTAATATCGCTCTCAAGTGCAAGCTGATGACCCATAAAATTTTGAAGAACTTCTATCATTTTTTGATGTCAAAGTAGTCTTTACAGGTGCTCCTAACACTCCTTCAAAACATTCTTTTTCATACGAATGTACAGTCACCTTTTCTCTTAATATGTAAAAAGCATTTAACATTTTGAGAGTATTC
>UELU01086735.1:0-14408 GCA_900490025.1 Megastigmus dorsalis
ATTATATGCTGTATTCGGATATTATGATTCTGCGCATGCGCAAATACCGAATCGCGGTTGCGAAGAAAATATTTTTTAATTATTAATTACTTTATAAATATTGCGAATTTCGCAATTTAGCTAACACCCCCTTAACCCGCAGAAAAATTACAAACGATTGGCAATGGTTTTATTCATAAAAAACGCGAATTTCGATTAGAAAATATGTTTTTACGTATTTTATGCTACACCCAACTTACATTTAATTATTGCAAAAAGACGAAAAGACCCGCAGTTTTTTTACTTGAAATTACTAAACTTACTAACGACCCGCAGTTTTTTGGCTCATTCGTTATAGCGAAATATTAAAGTCAATCGCGTAGTTCGCGGAGCTCCCTTAGCTCGTATTTTTTGTAGCCAAGCGGAGTACTCCTATATACAGGGTATTCCGGTATTGAACGACAAAAATGGTACCACGAAATAGAGGAGGAAATTATGAGACATACGTAACTTTACCGTGTTCCGATTAAACTCATAAATTTTGAGTTATTGGTAATTGTTAATTTAGAAAATCAGCCAATCAGCTCGCGCCTTCGTTACCGCGCCGGCGACAGGGGAGACAGTGGGCGGAGCTTCCGTGCTAAGGAAGAAGCAGCAGGGAACGGGAAAGAGAGTGCGCCTAACCTTTCCTGCTATACTCGTTTAGCTAAAAACATAGTCGCTCATTGGGTTGATCCACAAGTCCTCGGATGGACAAGCGGCTGAGCGCTATAGATATACCTATAGGTATTGTATGTGTTCATCGTCTGTCTTCTCACACGTGACACGTATGAGGCGAGTTTATGCTCGTCGCATATCCTGTACGAGTATATGTCTCTGAGGCGTCTCAGCGTATCGATCCGCTATTCGCAAATACAAAATGGCGTGCAAATACCCCTAACAGCATGAAATATTTTAAAACATTTATATATTTTAAAACATTTTAGAAATATATTCTTACAAATATTTTATTGCAAATTTTTTAAAACATTGACAAAACGTTTATTGAAAACATTTTTGGATAAAGATGTAAAAATATTTTGCAAATACCTTTTATTATATTTTTAAAATATTTATATTAAATATTATATTTATATATTATAAAACCATTTTAGAAATTTTTTCAAAATATTCTTAAAATATTTTAATAGAACATTTTATATTCTTGTACTAATACATTTTCAAGAAACATTTCATGTTTTTAAAATATTACGTTGAAACATTGTAATTATCGGTTTCAAAACGTTTTTGAATTCGTCCATAACCTGGAAAAATGCCTGACAACCACGAATTAACACTATTTTGCAATGAATATCACAGTCAAACCACCTTATTTTTATATTCTTGGGGCTGCTGAATTCGAATCAAATATTATTCTAACACCATCTGGTTACTATTCGTCCCTAACCTCAAAAAATGTCTGAAAACGACGAATTAACACTATTTTGCAATGAATGTCACAGTCAAACCACCTTATCTCTCGGTTTTTGGGGCTAATTGTTCGAATCTGAATATCGAAAAGACTTTATTTAGGGTTTAAAAAATCATTTACCTTGCTTCGTGAGCGAAGATATATTTTGTGCAAGCTATCCGTGTAAAAATAATTTATATATAATTAAATAGAATTATATATAAATATAAATAATCATATACAATTATATAGAGACAATATCTATATATAATTATATACAGTTATACCTTTCTGGGACCGTGAAGTCAGATCTTGAATAGAATTATTTTTTTAGTTACATGCGTTTGACAATGAAAAAAGTTATTTTTCATAAAAAAGTGTGCTAATATAAAGCGGGCGCCGCAGGCGAACATATTCTGGGTAGGGAGTTGATAGGGTATTCAGTTTATTATGTTATAGAAATCATCATTGTAGGGAACCTGGATGAAGTCTCAGAAAAAGTGCTTAGATACATTTGTATATATAAGTAATTATATATAATTGTATATAATTATATAAGGTAATTTTTTACTAGGGTATGGAAAGGGAATGTCCTACAATTGAAGCTTTCTACTGATTTTATGATAAAATAGACTTTATGCTTATGCTAAATAGTAATTTTGTCTAATCTAAAAATATTGCACAAGACAAATTTTATTTTCTCGCCAATCTAGATAAAAACTACTATATAATTTGTAAATAATAAATTTTAAAGTAAAATGCGCTAGATACAATATACTTATACTTGAATTATCTTGTAGTTTCTGTAATTATTATTATCTTTAAATAATAATTTGTCACTTAGAGAGATTAGACAAAAAGGTTGAGATTACCACTAAGAATTCACTGGATGTCTGCATTATTGTTTATACGAAAGTCACATAACTAATTGTTTACACGTCCGTCGGCACATCATTTGTATTTCTGTAAAGATATTGTGTTTTCTCCTTCTAAAAAAGTCAAAATATATTCTTATATTTTTGCTGTCAATTGTTAATTATAGTTTAATCTATAGCTGTCCAGCATAAATTTCTTCTAAAAAAAGTTCAAATATGTCTGCAACCAAAAATGTATCGACGTTTATGAAAACTGATAGATGCTGCAATCCTTTTAGTCATGATGGACACGTTGGCAAAGACTTACGATTAATATCCAAAAATTTTCAGAATAAATTTCCAAATTTTCCGTTTTCAGCAAAAATTTGTTCAAAATGTAGAAAAGATTTTAAATCTATTCAGTCCCATAATAGCGAGAATGATGTGCAATCGCAGGTCTCTGAAAGCGATTGTGATCCATCTCCTATTAAAAAAAAATGTCTGTCTAGGGAAGATCAACTAGAAGAACTGTTAAATGGATTAAAAAGTAAATTTACTTCTTTGGATATAAGTGATCCCCTGAGACTTGTTATTCTTACAATCGCTCCTGTATGTTGGAGTATTCGGCAACTAGCTTCGGAATTCAATATTTCTAGAAGAATGGCCGAATCAGCTAAGAAGTTAAGAAAACTGGAGGGCGTATTGGCTTCGCCAACTTCAAGACCTGGAAAAACGTTACCAGAAGATACTGTGATAAAAGTACAAAAGAGGCTGTTGCTATCTGATATTAAGTCATTACATGTAGAATTTAAGAAGTTGAATCCAGAGCATCCTATTGGACTTACTAAGTTTTCTCAACTTCGTCCTAAGTGGTGTATCTTTGCAGCTGCAAAAGGTACTCATACTGTGTGCGTTTGTACAATACATGAAAATTTTAAAAACATGTTTGATGCTGCTAATTTAAAAAAAAAAACACTAGTGATTCAAATCAATCGCTTAAAGATTACAAGGATTGCTTTTCATTGGCGTTGTGTAGAAAGGCAAAAGATGTGTGTTATCTTAGAGAATGTCAATCTTGCCCGAAAATTGAAAACTTTACAAATTATATAACTGAAACATTAAAAAAGAGAGCTATAACTGAAATTATCTGTAGCTTATGGCATTCTACAGATAGATGTACTCTTATCAAGAAGTGTCTTTCAACAGAGGACTTTGTATCTGAATTTTCAGCACGGCTACAAATATTAATCTCACATCATTTCATTTCTAAAAATCAATCAAACTATATAACAAATCGAAAAAGTGAACTAAATAATCATAAAGTTCTGGTTCACACAGACTTTTCAGAAAACTTTTCCTATGTTGTGCAAAATGCTGCACAGCAATTTCGTTATAATAACAATCAAGCAACAATTCATCCAGTCGTTATTTATTATAGAAATGACGAAGAAATAATATAGTAAGGGAGCACTTGATGGGATTGGAGCTACGTTTAAAAGAGAAGCAACTCGTGCAGGTCTTCAAGCTAAACCAGGATTCATTATTATAGCAAGAAAGACCATGACAGAACTGAACGTCATCTTAAGAAAAGATTTGCTGAAGCTCTACCAGTATACCTTATTCAAAGGGCACACTCATTTTTAGTATCAGGTAAAAAATTGAATATCTACAGATATTCAGGTGATAAAAATCCAATAAATATTATAGACTACTGAATATAACAATAATAAAAAATAAAATAAAATTAATAAAAAAAATAAAAAAAATAAAAAAAAAAGTAATGCGGGCATTGTGTACTTAACATAATGACAGTCTCAACCCTGTAAAACGCAGAGAGGTGCAATGTAATAGCCTAACGTAATATTAGCAAATTATCTTATATTTAGAGATTAGGAAAATTCTGAATAGCTGAAATTATATGAATTGGTTTCAGTGACCTCAAAAAAAAGAGATAAACTGCTTTGACTATGATATTCATCGTAAAATAGTGTTAATTCGTCGTTTTGAGGCATTTTTTGAGGTTAGGGACGAATGGTGACCAGAGGGTGTTAGAATAATATTTGATTCGAATTCAGCAGCCCCGAAAACAGAAAGATAAGGTGGTTTGATTGTAACATTCATTGCAAAATAGTGTTAATTCGTCGTTTTCAGGCATTTTTTGAGGTTAGGGACGAATAGTGACCAGATGAGGTTAAACTGGTATTTGATTCGAATTCAGTAGCCCCGAAAACATATATACAAGTTATTTTTAAATAGAAAAATAATTTATTTATAATTGTTAAATATCAATAAAATACCGTAAATGCAATTATTCATGATTTCAGACGCCATATTGGAACCGCCATCGCTTGTTTTTTAAATCACCAGACGACTTTCGATAGAGCTTGAAATGACGAACATTTTGAGCCCTATAACTTTTAAATCGAAGCATACCAATTCTGGGCAGCCCACTGGCCCGGTTGACGTGAAACGTCCGATATATTCGTGAAATATTTTAATAAAACATTTTATATTCTTGTAAAAATATATTGTGAAGAAACAGAGTTCATAATGTTTTTAAAAATTACGCTGAAACATTGTAATTGCAGGTTTCAAAACGTTTTTGAAAAAGATTTCAAAATCTTGCTGAAATATTATTATTAAATATTTCATATACTCGTGCAGAAACATGTTAAAGATGCATATCATAATGTTTTGGAAATGATGCTTTAAAACATTAAAATATTAGGTTATAAAACCTTTTTGGCAAAGTTTTCTTAATACATTTCAATAAAGACCATTTCACAAATTTATCAAATATAAAATTATGCATCACTGAATAGGTAGCAGTGATTCAGTTTAGTTGAATTTTAAATTAAAACCAAAAACTATTTGGTTTTTCTTTAGTGCAAAAAATTTACTCGGGGGTTTTATACATTTTTTTTCCGGGGCGAAGGGGAACTCTTTATGTTCGATAGGGAGACACGTGTTTCCCCCTGCGTGGGACTCTCCTGTTTAAATGATCAGGTATACCCACTAAAACTACTCCGCTATGAAAACACGTGGCAGTTGTTTTCCCTCCCCGCCGTGAGGCATTACTTCGGAGGGGGGGTGCCACGTCTTCTCGCGGTTATTCCGCGCCTACCGGTATGGGGCCACCGTGTCTGGCTCCTCCCAAGAGGAGTCCTCTTCTAAGGACGGCTGCGGTATTGCATGCCGTCCATATCCTGCTTCTTCTGGCGTTCTTAATACGGCCACCCTTGCGCATTTCTCGTGACCCTGGAACATCACACCAATGACGTTGTGCGGCGTGATGCTTCCAAGGTCCGCTGCAAGTGTCCCTTGTTCGACGCTCCACCTTCTACATTCAAAAAAGGTGTGGTTTGCGTCGTCCGAGGAAAAGGGTGAGGTAATAGTTAACCTCGCCCACCTCCTGGGCTAGCCAGGCGTCCAGTTGGCTAATTAGCCTTGCTGTCTACCATCTCTGCTGCCAGACCTGGATGGTGTTGGCTCTAGCAGTTGTCTGGGCGGCCGCTTTGCCCAACACCGGTTTCTGCTGGTGAACGAACTTGCGCCCCTGGGTTAGTAGGTCGATGGGTATAACTCCAGCGACCACCAGCACGGCGGGCTCGGAGACCGTGCGGTAGGAGCACGCAATACGGATAGCCGTGCTCCGTTGCACTGCGTCCATACGCTTGTGGTACTTTTCATACCGCAGCGTGTCGGCCCAGACTTCGGAACCGTACAGCATGATGGATTCGGCGGTGCGCATGATCAAACGGCGCTTGCAAGGCCGTGGACCTTTGGTATTAACCATGATCTAACTAAGCGCCATTGTCACCGCCGCCGCCGTGTCGGCCGCCCTGCGTTTGTGTTCCCCGAAGGTGAGCTTCGAGTCCAGCGTCACCCCCAGGTACTTAGCAGCTGGCTTAGTCTGGACCGTCGCGTCTCCTACGCTCATCAGGCGCAAGGTGTTAATGCGCCTCTTAGTGAGCAGCACGATCTCGGTCTTGGCTGCGGCTAATTCGAGCCCGTGGTCCTCCATCCAGAAGGTCACTCGACGCATTACCTGATTGAGTCGCATCTCTTGCGATGATGACGGCCGCTATGTCGTCAGCATACCCTATCAGGAACGTGCCTTCGGGCATTTCCATCCTTAGGATCCCGTCGTAGAAGATGTTCCAGACGTCGGGACCCAGGATAGAGCCGTGAGCTGCCCCAGATATTATTTCCTTTCTCATTTTTTTAACTGGCGTTACAACTGGCGCCCTGAACGTGTTCGGCTACGGGAAATAGGCGCGAATTAAATTGAAAAAAGTGTGCTCGCAAAATCGTGGTGGTAAGAAATATTATTTCGAAATAATATTTCGAACGCGAAATTCCGAGCAACGTACATCGAGAAGGCACGCGTAGTAAGTATTTAAAGTCAGCGCGACTTTGTTTACATCGGCGGGGAGGACTGTAAAAGCCCCGGCACGTGTAAGCCGTATATTGAGTGTGAGAGCGAGAGAGAGCGCAAACCCTAGTGCAGTACAGGCAAGTGCGCCGACTGCTACGGCTAAGAGAGCCGAGAGGGGAGCGCTCAGCTCGAAAATCCAGCGGTGTCGAGCCAGCGCGAGCTCAGGCGCATAGGCGTAAACGCCGAAAATATTGAATTTATTTTATTTCAGTTAATATTAGCGTGTGCTCGCGTCTGAAGGCCGTGTACACTGGTATGTGCTGTACACAGCGGCGCTTCATAATTGTTTATTTAATAAATTAAAATTTGTTATTAATTATTATAAATAATTTGCCGGCGACGTATTTCATTCGTCCAAGTGAGTGGACTGGATGAAAGAGAGGGTGGATTATAGGATAATAATCCATCCCTTGCAAATTGAATATGGATAGAAAGCTGTCGGTAAAACAGTTTAAAAATTGTTTTATGTGAATTTTCAAAAATTTTTTGATGATTAAAAATTTTAGAATGGACGAGTGAAGTGCATCACGTGATTGTGATAAATTGTGATACATTGTTGTTAGCGATTGTTTTTTTTTTTTAGAGCGTTTTCAGGAAATCGCGACAGACAATTAGGAAAATTAAGCGGAAAAGTGCTTTCGGGAGGGAATTAAATAGAATTCGAATTGGTTTTTTTTTGTTTGATCCAATAATTGAGATTTTCAATTATTGAAATAATTAAAATTTGTTTACATATGAAAAATAAAATTTTCAATTAAAGAAAATTCGCGTAGAGAGCGGATTTCTCCCGAAAGTGTGCAGATCGATCTCTGCGCACCACTAGTAGGTTTCGAACCTGCGACCACAGGTAGAAAAACGCGAAGAGACAGGAGGTTCGAACGCGCACATCATGAGAAGTTCGAACGAATGAAGAGTTCGAACTTGTGCGAGTCGAAGTTCGAACCCAGAGTATTCCTGTGGACGGAAGTACAGACTAAGTGAAGTCTGTGCATCCATTAAGCCGGAAAAGTGCGCTAGCAAGTAAAGCTAGTGCACTTGAAGGCATACAGCTCGAGTAGAAGCAGGATTCGAACTCGGGACTTCGATATTCGAACCCGGGAAAAGTTGAATTCTTGCTCGAGCAGATCTGGAGAGGTGCACTAGAGCAAAATCTAGTGCACTGAGTGAGATTCGAACTTAAGAATTCGAGATTCGAACGCTAGATAGTAAGTGATTTTGGAAATCCAGCGTCAATCTCAAGGAAAATGGCAAATAAGACGCTGAAGGCACTAGAGGGCTGGTGCTATGGAATAGAAGAGGAAGAACTGGAGGAGGCACTAATGGAATTGCAGCTTAGCCCCAGGGTCTTCCCTTCGAAAAAAAGAACAGGCTGCAGAAATGGCTGTAGGGGAATTACTCAGTAGCCGATTTTGAGCCATCTGGAAAATCAGATGAGCTTAAAGCGCAAATGCAACGTGAGGAACTGCGGAAAGCTTACATTGAAGGAAAGGCCTTCGAAGTAACTGGGTCCACAATTTACGGCGGAAGCATGAATCACGAAGGGTTGCACCCTTGTCAGATGCTGCTGGTGGATCCAGTAGTGATGGCGAGCGACGAAGAACGTCTGGAGCAACTGTACAGGTTCAGCGCGCCGCAGCCAGAGAAGGAGAGCTCAATTACGGAGCAAGTCCCAGTCGAGCAGATAGAAAGGCCGAGTAGGGAGAGCGACTCCAGTAGCCTGACGGATGGGTCCGCTACAGGTGACGAAAGATACACACAGAATGGCAGCGATTGTCGATTAAGGCCGACAGCGCCGGAGTTCGAGGGGAACCGAGGGAGAAAAGAGCTCCACATAGCCTCCAGCACGAGGCTAGAAGGCAGAGGTTCATTTAGACCGAATGCCACTGGTTTTGGCCTGCATCCAGAGATGCAGGCTGAAAAAGTCTCAAATAGGCGACCACATGTGAATATCCAGGATACGTTTACGTATTATCCTGGAAATAGTAGCCTTTTAGAGGAAACACAGGTGTGCAGGCCAGCGCAAGTTGTTTCAAATCCTACCGGTGTAGGTACAGCCTGGGAGAGGGAGAGAATCTCTCAGGTGCTTACGAACAAGAGAGAAATAGCAATGAAACGGTGGATCTGAGCGCTAGTGATAGACTCAGATCCAATAACCAATTTGTTTCTGGAGCCAGCACGCAAGCACGATACGCAGGTCGGGACGTTGGCCAGATTGTGAGACGATGGCAAGTCCGATTCTCGGGGGAGAAGGATCAGAGTATTGATGTATTTGCAGAAGAGGAGGAAAAGCGTTTCCACAGTGCGAATACTGAGTAGTTGGCATCGTGAGCACAGCATGGTGCTCACGATAGGATAAGCCCGAGCAATGGAAACCGAGACTCGTCAAGAGAGTCTCGCATTTATACAGCGGCCGTTTTACCAGATTAGGGGGGGAAATCACGTGTAGATTTTCCCGCTGCAACGTGCAGGAAAGGTAGAAGTGTGCAGTACACCGATACTGTACACAGTAAAAACAGCCCCGTTACAACTGGCGCCCAACGTGGGGCTATATATATAATTGAATATGCATTAGAAGATTCGAAATCAGAGCCATTGAAGAACCCCGAGTAAATTTTTCGTCAAATTAATTGTTTAAATTGTACGAGACACTGAATTTGTTTTTTGGTTTTGCAATAAACATAATTTTGTAATACATAATTGAATATTTGAATTAGCAGATTCGAAATCAGAATCATTGAAAATCCCCGAGTATATTTTTCGGCAAGGAAATTGTTTAAAATACCCGAGGCACTGAATTCGTTTATTAATAATGTGTAACACACAAAAGTGTTAGAAACAAATAAAAACTAAAATAAAATAATATAAACTAGATTAAACTAAATAATGCATATTATAATTGCATAAATAACTACAACACTATAGTAATAAAATCAAAATAGCATTCAAATAAAAGCGAAACAATATAATATAAGAAAAGCGAAACGTAATGAGTGCGAGAAAGAAAGAATGTGAGCGCCAGATGTGCGATTCGTACACACATGCGCGCACACCACCAAGCAGCGAGATGCTCGTAACAATCGAACCAACACCTGAAGGAGAGAGGGAAATCGCCAGATGTCCGCACCTCAAGAAGAATATAAAAGCGCGATCGAACTCAGACCGGGGACCACTCTTGTACCAGCTCTTGTCCTGACAATATATCAACTATTCATTTCAATCATTCCTCATATTATCATTTCCCTTATACCTAAAGGCTCTGCCGATTAGTTGCACGTTTATTGCAAGCGTCAACGAACTCAGGCAGAGTGATTTTTATAAGAGCGCTTTTACTTCGCGACTGGCCTGGAGAACATTGCGTTCTCCGGCGAACTCGCTGTGCTTTAAGTAGCACTGTGCGCTAATAAGTCGAGTAATCATTGCGCTTCTCGATAAACTTAGCGTACAGAAGTATATGTAATAACTCCTTCACGACCCAGTGCGAGGTCGTGAAGGGACTTATTTACTATAAGTTAATTGTTTTTGTCCGTACACAGTTTCTCTCTGCAAGTCGAGAAAGCATTGCGCTTTCTCGACAAACCAGCTACCCGTAACTGGGTCTTTCATGAGCAAGGTGGAAAAGTAATACACTTTTCCATCGAACCTCGTGAAAAGAGAGTAAGCTAATTTCTGTCTACTGTCTATTGCGCGGCAGTAGACAGAAGGCCTCTGTAGTACTTATATGTTTATTATTTTTAAGTTAATTTGTGTGTTCTCGCGCCAAGCAGAGAGAGCATTGCGCTTTCTCTACGAACTCGCTACCCTTAACGGGGTGCTCACCAGTTGGGTAGCATGACATTGTGTCAGCTACCGAACCTGGAAGAGTGAGAAGCCCAAGATCTCTATCATCTATCCAGTGCGCGATAGTCGGTGCGAGTAAGGCAGCTCGAATATCCTGACCGAACCCATCCCATCCGTTTCCACTGAAGTAAGTACTTACTCTGCTGTAAGTAAGCCACTGCGCGCTTACTTACGCTCAGAGTATGGAAAGCTGTTTCCCCTTTTCTCCGGCCTACCCATTCCATCATTCCATGGAATAGGTAGGTTCATCGGGGTAAAATAGTAGTATCAGGGTGGCGACGAGCGGAGACTATTGCACTCTCCGCTACATCTCCTATGCCCTGATACGCTTGAGGCGGGCATTATTTTTAGATAAAAAGACTCTATAGTCTCTCCAGCTAGGTTCTGACACGATTCCCGATAGTGAAAGCTATCGGGAACTACCCTGTGACGGTGGAACGTCACAAATGCAATAGCAGTAATTTTGCAATGTAAAACTGAATATAGGTATTAGCAGATTCGAAATCGGAGCTATTGAAAATCCCAACCCTGAGTAGATTTTTCAAATAGACAACTCTTAAAATTTCTTTAGACACTTAGTTTGTTTAGAGTTTTTGTAATCACAATTATTTTGCAATGATAATTTGATTAACTATTAACAAATTTGAAATCGGAGCCATTAAAAGCCTCCAATTGATTTTTTCCGTCTTAAATAGTAACTATGTTGAATCAGAATACGTGACGCCGAAAATACAGATACTAAAGGTCAGGTTGACCTATAATGGTTTAATTTTGCAATAACGATATTTTTGCAAGGTTAAGCAAATCTAATATCAAATTTATAATTAGCGCTGATCGATAAAAACCCCAATAGATTTTTAATTTTTAAAATATATTTTAATAACCTTTGAAAAGGACAAAATATTATTCTGTACATTTTACAAAGTCGAAACTGGTGAGTTTGTCCTTTTAAAAGTACATACTAATGACTTTGTCCTTTTCAAAGGACAAACTGAGGAGTTTGTACTGTACTCTAAAGTACAAACTGAAGAGTTTGACTTTTTCTTGGGCAACTATTGGCCTTTAGGTTTAGAGTGTACACCGCGCGTCTCGGTGTGAAAACAAAAACACATGAACATAATTTTATGCGGCAAAAATGGCATAAACAACACGGAATAGAAAAATTTTTAATATATTTTAATAAATTACTATATATCATACGGTGGGAATAATTAATAAATTTTAATCCAATAAAAAGACATTCGAATTGAATTGAAATGAATTAATTTTAATAATGAAAGTTATCAATGTTTTTAATGACTTAAATCTTCAATAATTTTTAATCAACTTTAATATTATTCTAGTATAAAATTTAATTACTTTCAGTTAATTTTAATACACGAAATAATAAAAACATTTAATAACTCTAAATAACTTTTAATAACTTTCCTTCTGAAAAATGCCCTGGGAGAATGTTTCTAAGCTCCGACCCAGAAAAAGCTCTTGTTATTTTTCTACGCGTTACTTGTAATTTTGAATCGACTGTTCTAGTCGTCAAATAACATTTTTTCAGAAACTGTTCTTTACAAATTCGTATGTTTTTTCTATATAAGTTTCTATATATATTCGAAAAATTTTGTAACTTTTAATTTACTTTAATAGTTTGTAATGGGGCTGAGTTTTCTGTGTGCAGTACCGGTGTAATGCACACTGCTACCCTTCCTACACGTTGCAGCGGGAAAATCTATGCTTGATTTTCCCCGCTGTTCAGGTACTCTCTTGATGAGTCTTGCTTTCCGTTGATCGGACTCACGATCGTGAGCGCCGTGTTACGCTCACGATGCCAGCTACTAATTTTTTGCACAGTGGAAACGCTTTTCCACTGTGCCCGCGGAGGCGGCGATAATCGCGGGAATAATAGGGAAAAGTATCAATTACCTACTAAAATTAACACCACGGGATTTTAGTCTAGGATAGTATATTCTGTAAAATCTCTTGTTATATTCAGTATAAAGAATCGCGAACCGAGAAGGTATAAACGCAGGAACATACACGCACACAAGCATACGCGGATCGCCGTTTGCGATCCGCCACAATAGTACTTTGAGTACTTACTCTGCGCGGTTTTTAATACACCGTCTCTCTCGCTGAGTTTGACGGCAAGTTGCACTGGCCTGCAGTCCAGTGCAGCTCTATTCGATGAAGTGGTGTGCGGATATGCACACACTCATACACATGCACACACTTCTCACGTCGCGTATCGATCAGCCGTAGTTATCTCGCGTGTATCTGTATTCGCGGCGGAAATCGATCTGACGACGCGATCGACTTTTCCTGTCGCGCCGTCTCTCTCTCTTTCGCGAGATCGCCTATCTCTCTTTCTCTCGCGACACGCCCTACGCTCGCTGTCCTGTTCATCATCCTCGGTGCTTGCGCGCCGTCGGATCGAGGGTAAAATGTAATAACACAGCGGCATGTTTGAGATGTGCAGGTACTCACCAAACAAAGGATTGTGATAACACATTGCCAAATAAATGCGTCAATTGTTGCTTTGGCAAAGATAAGTTTAAAGATAACAGAGATGTAAATCATATTGCAACAGACACGGAGAAGTGTACCTATTTATAAATTATGATAAAAAAAAATTAACAATACAAATTATCCAACAAGACCAATAGTTCAACGTTTCCTTGGATACAATGGATATAATTATAACCACACCTTGGCAACAACGGAAACTACAAATCGGCAGAAGACAACACTTATCAAGAATCAAACGCCAGTCTCAGTATCAAAACAAAGAGACAATGTACGAACCTGACTACAGCTACGTCATCGAAAACGAACTAGAATTCCAAGACTTTCAGTCGTTGAATAACGCGGTTTGTGGTAGTAATTTCAATATATTATACGTAAACGTAAGAGGTCTGAAAACTAACTTTAAAAATCTGGAAGTGTTCCTTGAAACGCTAATAATTAAACCTGAATTAGTATGCTCGGAATCCTGACACTTGGAATTTTTTGAATATTACAGTTTGCCTAATTATAAAATATATTATAATAATGTTAATAAAGCGGATGGACTCATTATTTATATAAATATTAATTTCTCGGAAACTACAAAAATAGAGATATTAAATAACGTCACATTTTTGAACACAAGTTTAACAACAAAGGATGGTAAAAATATAAATATAACTTCCTTGTATAGATGTCATGATATTGAAAAATTGAATTTTATACATGCAGTGAACGGCTATATTAAGTCTGGAACACAATATGAAAATCAACTAATTATAGGTGATTTCAACATAGATTTGAAAAGTAATGACGAGGATTCTATTACATTCTTGAACAATTTTCTTGAAATAGGTTTTTTACCGCTGTTCACTGGCATAACAAGACCAAATAATAATAATCATAACACGGGTTCATGTATTGATAATGTATTTCTGAAATCTAAAGACATAAAAGCTAAAGCATATAAACTTAATAGTCTTTTCACAGACCATTATCCACTCTTTGTTTCCTTAACAGTTGAAAAATGTAATGCAAATCAGAACTCAAATAAAACATATATAGATTACAAAATAATACATAAAGAATGTAAAAAAGTATATTGGAACCAATTAAGTAATATTGAAGACCCAGAACGAGCTATTGACTTAATTATAACTAAAATTAAAGAAATTATATCTTTATCTACAAAATTGAAAAAGAGCAATAAAAGATCTCCAAGAAGTCTGTGGATTACTAGGGGCATAATACAATCATGTTTAAATAAGGAAAAATTGTACAAAAAACTAAAAGAGAATCCTAAAGATAGTGAACTAAAAATAAAGTATAAAAATTACGTCAAAAACTTGAATAA
>UELU01086746.1:0-10481 GCA_900490025.1 Megastigmus dorsalis
CCTAAATACCATATTTTTCGCGCGTCAGGCGTTCAGCTCAGCTACTAAGCGCAGCTGATTGTTTCACGCGCTGATCTGCCATTACTCGACGGATTCCTGACACACTTATCTTTACCACCTCTCTGGGTTTTCGGCAGGAACCGAGGTACCCTGCCTGATCCAGAGAGACACATTAGTCAGTCCATTTTTGAGTTTCAATTAGAGACAGATCGAGCCGATTGAGCCGATCATAGTCAGAGTCCCTCGAGTAGACAGACACGTAAAGTAAACGGAATCTCTCTCGGGTATAAACTTTAATAAACGATCAACGTTTAAACAGTATAAGAATCTCTGAAATATAAATTCTAACCCAACCTCACGCTAAACAATTGGATACTAAAGTTATCCAATTGAGACGATAACCGTACCACTATAT
The DNA here is from genome assembly GCA_900490025.1 of Megastigmus dorsalis. NCBI lineage: Eukaryota > Metazoa > Arthropoda > Insecta > Hymenoptera > Megastigmidae > Megastigmus > Megastigmus dorsalis. The sequence continues at coordinate 416 of UELU01086746.1, forward strand.
ATTATAATATTAATTAATATTCGATTATTTTACGTCCCTTCCGGACGTAACACTATCATTGTATATTAGGTGGACTAATAAAGACAAATTAATATTTGGAGAATTCATTAATACAGCACTGACAAGGAAGGGTATCGAAGTGTCAGTCTCCGATTTGAATGAAACTTTGCTATGTCGTAGAGCACAAAAAAATATGGAACATTTTTTTTTTCTGCGGATCAGCGTTTTAAAGGGGTGAAAAGCACCCCTAAAGTTCACCCCCAAAAACAGTTTTTTTTCAAATATCTCAGAAAAAAGTAAAGATAGCTGAATGAAATCGACTCTAAAAATTAGAGTATAAAAGAGGTTACAAAATTTCACCACTTTCAGTTTTAAGGGTAGCAACCCCTATTTTTTGTAAAGAAAAATTAAATTTTTTAAATCAATTGTCGGCTATAAAAATTACAATAAGTTTTCTATTGTCTGAAAATTGATACCGCACATAAGAGCATTAAAAAATATAGCGAACCATATACATTCAAGATGGCGGGGAAAGAAAAGGCCCCGACAGATATACTGGGAAAAAAAACTTATAAGTGCCATCTAAAAACAAACATTTCGATAGTAATTTGCTTGATATGTTGTTTACCACCCGAGTGATTTTAATCAATTAAAAAACATTAAAATTATAAGTGATACTTTTGTTATTTGCCCTGATCATATCAATCTAAATCTAACCTCACAACTGGACTGTGACACGCTGAATGACGGCGCAAAAAAGATTATAGCACAAATTAAATCAGCTAAGACAGAAGAAATAAAAAAACAAATTATTAATGAAATTGCAGAAGAAACAAGAAGAGTACAGAATATCAGTACTATGTTTTGCCTGAATACAACATTCACTATAATAAAGGTAAAATAAATAAGGCTGACGGTTTCGTGATATATATATATATATAAGAAATAATATATCTGATAATATGGAAACAGTGGTAATAGATAGATTGAGTACTTTAAGTATATCTGTTCAGCTAGACAACAACGACTATTTTAAAGTTTCGGTTGTCTATAGATGTCATGATATTCCCAAATCGGAGTTTATTTTAAGTATGAAAAAATATATATACAAAACTTTAAATATTAAGAATATTTGATAATTGGAGATTTCAATATTGACTTGTTAAATAAGCATAGTAAGAATATGACTGAAAATACACTAACTCAAGAATTTTTAAACAATTTTCTAGACAATGTTTATAAACCCTGTTTATTGGGGGCAACGAGACCATCTGTGGATGGCCATGGAGGTACCTACATTGATAATATGTTCTTAAAATCTGATAAGATAAAAACTAAAGCGTATAAATTAGACTATCCTTTTAATGATCACTTTACATTATTTTGGAAACTACTATGATAGTGTGCCTAAAGAAACTAATATAGTGATAAAAAATCAGCAAATACTGCGGATACGTAGTTGCAAGTATTTAGGAATATATTTTGATTTCAATATGAAATGGGATATACATATTGAATATTTAATCAATAAAACAAAATATTTATTATTCATTTTTGATAAATTAAAAAAATCTATGGACACTAAAACTTTACTGATTATGTATTATGCTTTCTTTCACAGTTTGATTAACTATGGAATAATAGCTTGGGGTGGTGCTTACAGAAATAAATTAGATTTTTTACGAAGAATACAAAATAGACTGTTAAAGATAATATACAAAAATAAATTCTATGTCCATGAAGCACCACTAACCATAACTGAACTATTTACACTAGAATAATTATATTACCACTACAATACTTTGAAAGATATATTTACAAATATTAATCGAAATACGAGACAAAAAAATATACAACTACCAAAAATGAATAAAGGATTAAATAACAGAAATAGCTACATGGTGGCTATTAAAAATTACAATAAACTCGCTAATGATCTCAAAACTATCGACTCTAATAGTATTACTATCAAGCGTAAACTTAAAAAACAAATAAAAAATAAATATATATTTTTAAATGCATTATAGTTAATGCTACGAAGTGTTTTTTGTTTTTGTTTTAAGAAAAGTTTATAATAAAAGGGTTACATAGTTTTAAGTTTTAAGTAGTATTAAGTAAAATTTTATATTAGTTATTACCATCCTATGTACAGGTAACTGTGTTTACCTTCTATAGGCTCCCATTGTAATAGCCAATGTATGGTTGTACCCTCATTGGGAGCTACATGTGTGTAAATTTGGTATAATAATAAATAAATAAATATTTCGTGGTATTAACCAAAAATTTTTTGGGGGGTAATTACCCCCCAATTATGTTTTATTCATTATTTCCGAAACAAACAAAGGTATCTTGATAGAACCAATGCTAAAAATATTAGAATGCAAGAGGCGGTCGGTCGGTCGGTCGGTCAGTCGATCCGTTTCTCTCTCTCTCTCTTCTCCATTCTCCTTACCCGAGAGTGGCTCCCCGCTGACGCGCCCGCGGTCGCATCATTGACTGCGGTCTGCATCCAAATACGGGTGCATCTGCGACCCGTGGTCTTGTGTTGCGACTTTCCTCCCCAGGCGCGTGCGACTTGGTGATCTCTCGGGCGGCCAAGCTAAAGTGTCGGCGTTGCGAGGAGATCTTGGGTGAGGGCGGTGGATCGGCTCCCATTCTACGAACACTCTGATCAAAAAGCATTCACCTGCTCCTCGGTAAAACCTACGAGGCTCAGAAAAAATTAAACTACTCGCAGCGTGCTGCTCACTTATCTTCACCATTAGTAGTTCACTCCCAGCAACCGAGAGATGCTCGGCCTTTTATAAATTATAATTTACTGAATGTTTGTTATATTAACGTAAATAGACTAAAATCACATTTCACACTCATCGAGGTGTACGTCGCGAACAATGCGTGTGATATTTTAGCCACTATCTAGACGTTCGTCACCGACCATGATTCCAATGCCGTAATTCATTTACCCGGCTAGAATTTCTTTCGAAATGACAGAGTTGGCAAGGAAGGTGGGGGCGTTGGCGTATATATACGTGACTTTTTTCAAGTTAAAATACTGCTCATCCGAGTCGCTCTTTACAAATTCTCTCGAATTTCTCATACTAGAAGTCACCCATGGTAATAAAACTCTTCTTTTTGCGGTTTTTTACAGGCGCCCTCGAGCGGCCTACGCAGATCTATGCTTTAATACCATGCCTACTATTCTATCTACCTATACTAATGTAATTATCACGGGGAACTTTAATTGTAATATGAGCGTCGACGATGCCGCCTCTCGACACATGCACGACCTCATCGACACTCTCTTACTACACTTGGTTCCTTCTGAAACCACTCATCATGCCATTAGTCTCAACCATGTGTCCGACGCTTGATTAGACCTTTTTATTGTACATGACTCTGCAGCCGTTTTAGCCTATCAAAAATCACCGTCACCGCTCATCGCGGGGCATGACATCATTAGTATAAGTTTAAAATTTTCAACCACATCTCACTCACAAAAATCGATTTTTACACGCTCTTTGAAGCGCATCCACTCTGATATACTTCTAAATTCTCTCAGCACGCACTTTAATAGCGACTTTGCGGTAGATTCTTTTGATTTAAATGTTCAAAATTCCACAAACTTTCTCGTCCCCTTAAACTTCTTTGTACCTGTATCTAGTTTTAATCTTAATAAGCTTACAAGCGACCTCTCTGATGTGATAAGTGGCGCCGTTGACAACATTGCTCCTGTTCGTGAAGTCTTTATTTCGTCTACCAAGAAGCCGTGGGTCTCAGGCGAAATTCATGACTTAATGAGGGACCGAGATAGATTCTATGATGTGGCTAAGCAATCGGGTGCGGTTGCAGACTATATCCGCTTCAAAGAGCTCTGCAGCGCTGTTTCTAATAGATTAAATACCGCGAAAAACATTTATCTCGACGACAAACTTGACAGGGCGCCGAATGCAACGGCTAAGTGGCTCAAGCTGAGGCGCATGGTGATCTGTGGCTCCGCGCGAGCATCGCCTTTCAGCTGCTTTTCCTGTTCGGACCTAAATCGCCACTACGCGAGCGTTATTGCTCACCTGGCTCCGCTCTCGCCTGAGTCTTTAGAGCGACTCCTATTATCTATGCGCGACGCAGCTCCTTCAGAGACTGAAAACTTCTTTGGTTTTATAGCAGTGTCACAGCAGATTGTTCTACGCACCATAAACGGGTCTGCTTCTCGCTCGATAGGACCATACGGCATTTCTTCCCAAATGCTGAAGCTTATCACTCCCACTCTTATTGCACCTATTACAGCCATTTTCAATCACTCGCTCGAGTCCTCTTCTTTTCCCGGATTATGGAGGCGAGCCTTTCTCGCACCTCTCGCAAAGAAGGCCGCTATGTCCTCGATGTCGGACACTCACCCCATAGCGATGCTTTGCGATGTGTCTAAGGCACTTGAGCGTGTGGCCCATTTGCAGCTCTCTCGTCACCTTGAGTCGTCTGATCTCATTGACCCTCGTCAGTCGGGTTTCCGGGGTCACAGCATTCAAACAGCGCTTCTGGGGGTCCTTGACGATTTTAGTAGAGCAATAGACAAGCGCATGATAACTGCGCTTGTTCTGTTTGACTTCTCCAAAGCGTTCGACATGGTTCCCCACGGTCTTCTTCTCCAAAAATTACGGCGCATGATGTGCTCGGACGCGACCCTTACGTGGTTTTATGCATATGTGCATGACAGGCTCCAGGCGGTAGTAGACTCGAGTGACTCAACACCTGAGTGGATGAAAGTCATGGTGGGCGGTCCTCAGGGCAGCGTTCTCGGCCCTTTACTCTTCATAGTGTTTATCAACGACCTACCCTCAGTGTTGAGCGTGTCAGAGCACATGATCTTTACTGACGATACCCTGATCTACTACTCTTTTCCACGAGCCGAACTACGCGAGGGTATCGAGAAGATCACTCGTGACGCAAATGCTGTGGCTGCTTAGGCTGCCAAGAATGGCCTTCCTCCGAACTTCGGGCAGAGCAAGGTTATGCTTTTGGGGAGTGAGGCCTTCATCTCTCGCAGAGACCTCGAAAGCATACCAAAAGTCCATATTCTCGGGGTTCATACCCATACGCTTCCCAAATTAAAAATCTTGGTGTCCTCATTACCCCCACTTTCAACTGGGCGCCCCACGTAAATCAACTTGTAGGCCGTGTCTTTGGCACTCTACATTCCCTTAGGCACTACCGCCATTCACTTACTTTCCCGTTGAAAAAGAGCCTAGTTGAGAGCTTGGTTTTCTCCCATTTCGATTTCGCCTGTGCTGTCTACAATGACGTAGACAAAGCTCGCAGCACCAAGATTGAGCAAGCTGTTAATACGTGCGTGCGTTTCGTTTTTGGTAACATTCTTTGGCGTGGACATGTTATACCGCACCGGATTAGCCTAGGCTGGCTCTCTGCTGCCAGGCGCCGTGAGCTCTTCAAAGGCTCACTGCCGTTTAACATCATGGCTCACCGCAACCCAGACTATCTGGCCTCTAACAAGGAAAGTACCCCAGGTGTCCCCCCTCCTTCGATTTCAATAATACTGATATATGTTATAGTACATCAAAAAATAAAAGACTCGTATTTTTTTATCGGTTGACATGCACTCTAAGGGGGTGGAAACTACCCCCGAAAGTCACCCTCAAATTCATATTTTCTTCAATATCTTTAGTTCTCTGCAACATTTTTCAATAAAACGAAATGGAAAAGAATTGTCACAAGAAACGCAGCAAAAGTATATAGGTTTCGATAGTAAGGGTAGCAAAAAAAATATAAAGAAATGTTTTTCTAATACACAATGACATAAGAAAGTTGACGTGTTTCGGTATTTCCGCATAATCTTTTCTTATGGGGGTGAACTACCCCTAAATCGTACTATAAAGCAATACAGACAAATAATACATTGAATGAACCCCCGATATTGATAAAATTGTAATGTTATAGAGCATTAAAAAGTAAGAGATAAGTATTTTTTTTATCGGCGGATATGCACTCTAAGGGGATGAAAACCACCCCCGAAAGTCACCCTCAAATTCACATTTTCTTCAATATCTTTAGTACTCTTCAACATTTTTCAATAAAACAAAATGAAAGAGAATTGTCACAAGAAACGCAACAAATGTATATAGGCTTCGATAGTAAGGGTTGCAACCCTTAAATTTAGTAGGAAAAAAGCCACATTTTCCGACTATTTTTTTCGTCTACAATTTTACAGAACGGTTACAGAAATATAAAGAAATGTTTTTCTAATACACAATGGCAAAAGAAAGTTGACGTGTTTTAATATTTCCGCATAATCTTTTCTTATGGGGGTGAACTACCCTTAAATCGTACTATAAAGCAATACAGACAAATAATGCATTGAACGAACCCCCGACTCTGATAAAATTGTGATGTTATAGAGCATTGAAAACTAGGACATACGAATTTTTGTATCGGCTAATATTCACTTTTAGAAACCGAAAATCACCCCTGGAAGTCACCCACAAACTTCTATCTTACAAATGACAAATCCATAAACCACAAACCCACAAACCCTAAACCCACAAACCCTAAACCCAGAAACCGCAAATCCAACAACTCCAAACTCACAAGCCCCAAACCCAGAAATCCCAAGTCCACAAATCCTCAAACCGTAAACCCCAAAACCCAAATCCACATACCCAGAAACCCTAACCCATAAATCCTGAACGCACAGATCAAGAAATATCAATCTCATAATATCACGAACCCCAAATCAATAAATCCACATACCCACAAATCTGAAATCCATAAATCTCAATACTACCAGTCGAAGAACCCCAAACTCATAAACCATCATGCACATATCCCATACCTACAAACGACGATTGCATAAAAGTCCAATTTCAGAAATGCAAAACTGATTTAGGAATGAATTCAATGTTTGTGGGTTAATAGGCTTGGGGTTTGTCTTACTGTTGGTTTGAGTTTTATATTTGGGGTTTATAGATTTGGGTTTTATGGATTCAATTAATTCTTATAATATTAATGGAAAATTTGGTGTTGTTAGTGCTATATCAACTAATAAATAAGCTGATAATTGTTTATTATAATGATGTAGAACGTTACATTTTAAACACTAGTATTTTAAAAATTTTCAATAACTTTTATGAAGTTTTACAATTAGTTTTATTCATTCGTTATATAATGAACAATAATGGTAGATTTCAAAAAAGTGTTTAAAGTATAAAGATTTTTTACACCAAGCACAGCGAACTATTGCAATATTATTGCAATTGTCAATCTCGCAATGCGTTTTACAAGAATCACCAAAGCTGAAGTCGACAGGGTTCTCAAATTTTCCAGGGTTTACGTCAACGTAACCACTTTTGTAATATTTAATAATATTTTTATAACTTGGGGATGAATATTGGTTGTGGACTAGAGATTGCAGTTTAATAATATTATTACGTTTCTGCAATTCTATATCATAATCCATTAAAATTACTTTGTTTGAAAAATGTCTAACATCATTTTTCCAAATGCGAAAGCCAAATACGTCTAAAGGTTGAATTTTTCCGGTATCTCCTGTAGGAATTTTTTTTATATTTATTTCTTTATTAACAGGTGTAACTTCTTCGACTATTTTAGGGCAATGCCCACTCCAAGAATCTAATAATAATATACTTTTAGAACCAACTTTCGGAAAATATATTTTTTTGTAACCAAATTATAAAATGATCTGAAAAGAATTATATTTTTTAATCTTGTTGTATATTGCACGGGTGCCATCGTAAAAAGTTTACTTTCGATGAATAAATATTGATAAATACCTGAAGTCAGTTTTCCAGATTTTGATGCTTCAACATATACATTTGTAGGTCGAAATAAATTAGATTCAATAATGGGTCCAAACTGGCCACTTTTTTCTTTTAAAACTAAAAAAAGTGGTGAAAGTAATTCTCCATCACCTGATATCTGTGTTGTGGACGAAACTGATTGTACAACATACTGCACCTGTTTTTCTCCTTCAGTAGCTAATGTTCTACCAGAATGCATTTCTAATTGGAATCCAGTTTGATCAGAGTTGTATACATTTTCCATTCCTATCGCTTGTGCACATTGTTTAACATCAGTTACAAATTCATTAGCATGTTTTTCCAACTCTGCAGCACTTTCTAATGTTTTCCTGGTTACGAATTTATTAATTTTTCTTGATATTATTCTGTGTATTTTCTTGAAACAATTGAGCCAGTGCTTTGAAGCTTTAAGTCTAATATCTTCAAAACCTATTTGCTTTTGAGCTTGTAATGCCTATTTACGCAAGTTTGAATCATGAATGACCAATCCTGCTTCAATTTCAGCTTTGAAATTTTCCCATGTGAATTGACATATTCTAGAAATTTTCTCTCTATATGTCCTTCTTTTATTCAACCCATGAGCCCAACGTCGCAACTGCCTTATAGAATTTACATTTTAAACATTTTTTGCACTGATTCAAGACTCAAATTACTTTTCTTTTTACTGCTTCTCCAGTATTCCACTGCTTTTAATTTATAATCGTATGACATATCTTCTTCATCTTTAGTACATTCATTTGTTGGTGAAAAAGGAGGATCTGGAAAATAACGTTTCATCTGTTATTATTTCCACTTGATTAAAATCATTCATTGCATCTAATAAAATCGTTTCAATTTTATTTGTGACCTTGATTTCTTTAAAATTGACTTTTCTCCATATTTAAAGATTGACAAGCCGTAAGAAGAAGATTAATCACATTTATTGGATTTATTTTCATGTTGAATCCTATAAAATTAATTAGTTTATTTATAAAAAAATTAGAATTAAAGTCTATTTTTAAATAAAAAATTATAAGTACCCAGCGCAAAAATGACTCTTATGGGCTACATATTGCCAAATATAGTTGCGATATATTGCACATTATAATTGCCACATGTGGTAAAGTATATAAGCGATATTCTGCCGCACAACAATTCAGATACAGTGTAAAACCAAATCTAAATATAAGAAGTTTAGAAAGTTTATGCTTATAATTCTATTATCACAGATTTTACATCCCTTGCAAACAATCAAGACAGTTCGAAAGATGAAAATTAAAAATTAAAAACAATTACACCATCAAGCTGACACCATCGCTATTTTCAACTAGTATTAATTTATATAATCCCAGAAGTTAATTCGAGGTGGTAGAATTATTAGAATATAATTTAAATATATTTATTATGTTTCGAACTTTATTCATTCTTTTTTATCACCTGTAAAGCGTCAATTGAAATCTGCATGTAATTCAAGTTACGTTATGAGAATCTGAAAAAAATAAAATGTTTTCACCTAATAAATTAAATTTTTGAAATAAATATTATAGTTCTTACTTTAATTATGCTATAAATTTTATCAACTACTCATAATTATAATTTATTTTGCTAAATATATGAACAATTTAATATTATTTCTACATTCTTGCTTATACCATATATGGGCCGTATATGTGCGATATTTTGCAGCTGGAGCACGGCAGTTTATTGCTAACATATTTTGCCGCATGTGGCGATTATAATTTGCCATATATGGTATATACTTTGGCGATATCTAACCCATTAGATTCATTTTTGTGCGGGACAAAAGTATAATCTATTTAAACAAATAATAACATCTAAAAAAAATTGTAATTAAATTATGAAATTTATGTGTTTATTTATTAGACTTACCTTTATAGTAATAATAAAAATGAAATCATCAGTTCAAATTTATGTCTAATAATTATCTTGCAATGAAAACACAAAATAATTTTTTTTTTAAATGTATTTAAACGAAATATTACAAATGATCAAAACATTTAAATCTACCAAGAACGAAAAGTAGACTGAACGTTTTTAAAAAGTATTAAATATTAAAAATATCATGGAAGTAATTATTTGATAATACGACAATAACCACAAGCACAAAAATTAAAGCAGAGGAAAAACAAAATAAACTTTATGTACATACTTATTATTAATACTCAAGATAAGATACGATGGTCGAGACAGTCTGAATAAATATGTTATGATCATTTTGTACAATAAACATTTTTAAAAAC
>UELU01086767.1:6837-22522 GCA_900490025.1 Megastigmus dorsalis
AGAATCAATATCGCTTTCAATATATTCTTCTAACTCATTTTCTACGCAGTCAGACGCATCAATCAGTTCATTTTCATCTAATTCTTCATCTATATCTAAATCCAAATCTACATTTTGCGGAGGAAGCTCATGATTTTTACATGTCTGCCCATGGCAATTTAAACAGTATTCAGAGCACCTCATGAGGCGTTTCGCGCCAAACCTCCCAGGTCGGTAATCGGGCGCACAAAACCTCACCTTTTGAACGTGCTCCTGCGGTATGAAAATGCATCCATCGATAAAACTTCGTATACGTTTTCGATGTATTTTTTCCTCAGCTTTCTTGTAGTGGCATTTGTAACATTTATTTTTAATAATTCTGGATGAGCCTAGTATACAGAGGTATATAAAATAATCCCTTCAAGATCCATTACGTGATCGTAGAGGGACTTATTAAATATAAGTTTGTCAAATAGCCTCTTTCTGCAAGTTGAGAAAGTATTGCGCTTTCTCAACAATCGAGTTAACCGTATCTGGGTTTTTCAAGGACAAAGTGGAACAGTAATACACTTTTCCACTGAACTCCGTGGAAAGAAATCAAGCCAACGTCTGTCTACTATCCATTAAGCGGTAGTAGATAGAGAGGCATCTTATAGTATTTAAGTGTTAATTATATTAAGTCCTGATTGAGATTCTCTTAGCAAGTTAAAGCATTGCGCTTCTTTAAGGGGGTGTCAAAGTCCTACAGTTACCACTCAAACTGTTTTACCTATCGAATGTGAATAATTAGTAATAACTAAATAAATAGGTAAAATTATGCAAATCCCAAATACAGGTGCACTTCGTCTATTAATTATCTATCTTCTAGCAAAATTTCAAGTGAATATTTCAACGACACCTTCAAAAATGTCTGCACCGAAAAAATAAGTATTTGCATCGAAATGAGTGCATTTTTTCGGTGCAGAAATTTTTAGGGTGTACTTGAAAAATTTACTTCAAACTTTGCCAGATGATAGATAATTCTTAGAGATAGTGCACTTATATTTGGAATATTCATAATTTCAAGTATTTATTTAGCTATATCGAATTCTTGAATATCCGGTTGGTAAGGCAGAAACTGTTTTATCGGTCGGATATGGATAGTTAATAATAACTAAACAAATACTTAAAATTATTCTAATCCCAAATACAGGTGCACTACCTCTATGTATTATCTATTCTTGGCAAAGTTACAAGTAAATATTTCAAGTACACCCTTAAAAATTTCTGCACCGAAAAACGCACTCATTTCGATGCAAATACTTATTTTTTCGGTGCAAAAATTTTTGAAAGTGTCGTTGAAATATTCACTTGAAATTTTGCTAGAAGACAGATAATTAATAGACAAAGTACACCTGTATTTGGGATTTGCATAATTTTACCTATTTAGTTATTACTAATTATTCATATCCGATCGGAAAACAGTTTGAGTGGTAACTGTAGGAGTTTGACACCCCCTTAACGAACCTGCTTATACTTATCGTAAGCTCTCCAGTTAGGTGGATTGTCATTGCGACATCCATCGAACCTGGAAGGGTGAGAGGCTAAGACTTTTTATGCTGTTCATTACGCAATAGCATAAAAAGTTAAGCAGCTCGATTTTCCTTGTCTTACCCATCCCATTCTCAATCGACTGGGTCTAGTACTCGCTCCGCCGTAAAAAAGTCAATGCGCGCTTGCTTACGCTCAGAGTGAGGAAAGCTTACTCACCATTTTCCGGCTTTTCTATTCTCAATACCCCATGAGATAGAAGGATCATCCCGGGGAAAATCTAGAGTGTCAGGGTGGCGACGTGTAGAGACCATTGCGCGTTTCTGCTGCATCTCCTTTGCCCCGACACATTAGGTCGGGAATCACTTAAATTAAACCATCTCTGACGGATAAACTAAGTCTTGACACGATTTCAAGGAATTTTGATAGCGAAATCTATCAAATTTCCAGCATGTAACAGTTGAACGTTACAACATTGGTGCCCGAACAGAGACTTAGTTTGAGTGAGATTTAACAGTTCATTTTGTTTAAAGCAAAAGAAATGATACCCGCGTATAATGTTTCGAGATTATCGATGGTAGACTCGATGGATCTCGACATGGATATGGAGTGGGCAGCGATCGAAATATCTCATTTAAAAAGTGATTGCGAAATAATAGACAAGCACATAAAAGAATTATACGAGAAAATCGAGACGGAAGCTTGAGAAAGGAAAACAAATTATTAAATTTCTTTCACTTAAAAATGGAGAAAACAATTAGAACTCAATTTGATCGAATGTCAATTCGAATTGAGTTAGCATAGCTAACAATCACCGATTGCATTACGAGGATGCAAAAATTATCCCTTGATTAATCGTGTGATTAAAAATTTAATTTATCTGCATATTATTTTTTCTTATCAAATTGAGTGAAAAGGAACCAAGTTTTACATAAGTTTTCTCTAAAAGCTTGACAGTATAAAGTAGTATAAGCGCGTATCATAAATCGCGATACCAAAATTGATTTAAAGCCTTTAACCAAAAAATTTAAAAATGTCTCTAAAGGGGCAATCGAGCCAATGCTTCGAGCAGATGCGCTCATTGGATGAATCGCCTGATCGGCTAAGCCAAGAGCAAAAAGCGTAAGAATGGCGTGAAGCGGTGACAGAAGAGCTAAGATTATTAGATGAGCGTCAAAATCATTTATATAGTATATTTGATCCATCAGCTATGCCTCGAACGCAAGTGGCGCAAGTAGAAATAATTAATCATGACTTAACGGAAAAAATAAATTATATTTCAAATAAGCTCGACGGATGCTTTAATCACATTAAATCGTTCAATGATATCATAGAAAATGTTATTATTAGAGAATCTAACATTAAAATCGGACAACGAAATTCTAAATAAAAAAACTTAATGATTTCGTGGACAAAATCGTCAACGCCGATGATTTAAATGCCTTAAAAAATTATTATTTAAATCAATTAGATGAAGTATCTGGAAAAGGCGAACTTGAAATTCAAGAAATTAAATTACAGTTTGAAAATACCAAAACCGTGAATAATAATAAAAATACCGGAAAACGGATTAAGTTTGATTTACCGAAATTCAAAGGTCTGGATTATGAGAGACCGATGAAGTTTTTATCTGATTTAGATAAATATTTAACTATAACCAAACCCGATTAGGATGAATTACTGTGTGTCATTTCCCAGTCACTAGAAGAAGCCGCACAAGAGTGGTGGTTTCTTCAACAAGATGATGTAGGTATTACGAGGACTTTATAAATTCAAACAAAGATTTTGGAATTCGACTATACAGCGAAATAACAAGTGAAAAATTGAGTTCAGCGAATTTCGTCCGGGAGGAAAATTCAATCGCGTGAATTACGCGACATATATTTTTGGTCTAGCAAAAGAGCTAGATCTAGATTATGACTAACCAAATCGTAAAAAATGTGATATCTCATTTCGGTTGCGAAATTCGACATAGTTTGATCGCGCAGCAGATTAAAAGTAAAAATGAGATTTTTACTGTATTGACAGAATACGATGCCAATGAGGTTAAGGAGAAGCGCTCTGATAGATTTTCAAATAGAAAAAGTTTTAATAAATATCCGTCAAACGAGAATGAAGAGAACAAGAAAGAGTACCTTTCCAAAAGTACCATTTCAATAAAGGTGCAAGGGGGGGGGGAGCAAGACAGCCACTCAGTTCATGCGATTAAATATGATAACAAAAATCATATGCATACTAATAAAAGTCGCGAAAATAAAAGTATACAGCAACGTCACGTGAAAACATGATTTAAAAATACTGAAAATTTTAAAAATTATAATAAAAATCGCGCAAACAAATTCAAAAGCGCAGATAAATCAATAAATTTGAATGAAGAAGCGGAACTCTATAAACTTTTGTTAACTATAAATGACCACGAGTTGGAAAAGTAGTAAAAGTCGTGAATAGTAAAGATATTATAAGCGATAATAAGTACAAAAACGTAATAAATATCGCGTCTATATTTGAAGATCTACAAGAGGAGCTCAGGTATCATATCGAGCCAGAGGGCATGAACGTGAAAGTCATACACTATCCTGAAATTTCTATTGAAATTGAATGCATAAAAGTAAACGCTTTAATAGATACAGGTAGTGAAATAACGTGCCTATCGGAAAATTTTTAATTAATAATTACGAAGTCTTAAAGAAACGTCCAACTCTACCTATAAGCGGTAATATAATGAAAGGAGCCACAGGACCGAAATCTGCACGGCTAAAAATACAAAAATTATTAGAGACAAAATTCGGGAATTCGAGAACGGCGATTATTTATGTCATAGTGCCGAAATTAATTAATGAATGTATAATTGGCTACGATTCGCTAAAATCTTTGCAAATGCTAGATTTAATGAGATAAACCTTTTGATTAAAAATAATTATGAAAAAATTCAATATGTAGGCTTGTCAGTAGATTCAAATGACTACAGCGCAATGCACATTGAATGGAATGAAAACTTCGATAATGAAGCATTCCAATTTGAAGGAAATCGTGAAATAGAAAACGATAATTATGAAGAGTATGACAATTCGTATAGAATATCAATAAAAGAGATTCACGATAAAGTCAACTCGTATGAAAATATTAATATTAATCAAAAAATGGAAATTATTAAACTCATAGAAAAGTATAAAGAGGTATTTGAAAAAAGACCAGGTTCATTAATTTATTCTTTAAATTTAAAGGACGTCAGTCCATTTTTCACAAAGCGGTATCCGATTCCTATCGCTTATCGGAACAAAGTAAAAGAGGAAATTGATAAAATGTTAAAAATGAATATAATAAGACGATCATCAAGTAATTATATCAATCCGATAGTCACTGTTGATAGTCAGCCGATTTGCACTTGTGAAAGATGGTTCAGTACGCTTGTGCCTTGACGCGCGCAAATTAAACGAGCGATTAATAAATGATTAAGATGTGCCGCCAGATGTCGAGGAAATTTTCGCGAGATACCAAAAGAAAAAATATATGAGCACACTAGATTTAACTAGCATATATATAATACCACTTGCGGAAACAAGCAAAAAATACACATCATTCATGTGCGATAATCGCTTGTATGAATTTAATTTAGCAGCTTTCGGAATAAAAAACAAGTTCCGCAGCTCTTATTCGGGGATTACATAAAGCTATTTACGACTTGAATGATTTCTTGACTGCATTTATTGACGATTTATTCATATTGTCTGAAACGTTTGAACAGCACTTAGAGCATCTAGGTACTTTATTTGAAAAACTATTAAAAAATAATTTAAGATTAAATTTTAAAAAATCAAATTTTGTATAAAATGAAGTCCATTTTCTACGATATATTATTTCAGTAGACGGTTTAAAGCCCGAAGTAGATAAAATAGCATCAATTAATAATTTAAGTGCACCTAAAAATGTTAAGCAATTGCAAGCATTTCTAGGATTTGTTAATTTCTATACAAAGTATGTAAAAAATTACTCAATGCACTTACAATTAGCCCCATTAATAAATTTATTGAAGAAAAATAAGGTATTTAAATGGGAAACAGAGCATCACAATGCTTTTGAAAATATTAAGAAACTGTTGAAAATTTAATATTGAGATTCGCGGATCCGAGCAAGCCATATGTTTTGACTACGAGCCCGAGGGACCTTGCGATCGCCGCGGTATTGTCGCAATTAAACGATCAAAGTAAAGAGGAAATAATTGCTTTTATCAGCCGAACTTTAAAAGGCAGCAAAAGTAAATATTTCACTACGGAAAAACAAATGCTTGTAATTGTTTGGGCGATTAAGCGATTAGACGTATTTAAGGGGAGCAAAAAGACTACTTGAGTAGACCGCAAATGTGCGAAACTGCGCAAAATACAGATGCGGAAATAAATATAGCTTCAATGCTAAGTATTTGGATAAGGAAATAGTTAAAACATTTTAAGATTTTCTTAAATTGCAAACAGAAGATGAATATATAATTAAATTGAAAAAACGTATAAATTCTAGAGACGAGAAAATTAAGAAATATTTTGATATCATTAACGAATTAATTGGTAGAATAACGTTTGATAAATTTAAAGTAATCTTACCGAAAACAATTGTTAAACGTCTAATATTAAACTTACACAGTATGTATGGTCATATCGGACCAAAAAAGATATATTGTATGATATTCGAGCGATTTTTTGCGTCAAAGTTACGAAAAACGATTCAAGATATACTAAAACCTTGTGATACTTGTCAGCACACAAAACATTTAACTGTTTAATATCAGAAATATATGCAGCCAGTCTTAGTAAATGAGCCGCATGATCTATTATCTATTGATTTCTTTCGACCGTTGCTGACATCGACGGCAGGCGTTAAATATATTTTAACCACTTTCGACGTTTTTTCGAAATTTGTTGTATTTTACCCTGTAAAAAAAGCGAACACGATAGCTGTAATTAATAAGATTTTCAAACATTATGTCGATAACTACGAAAAATCACGAGCGATTATTTCCGACCTCGGAACGTAATTCACTACCAAAAAGTGGATCGATAGATTAAAAAGCGTAAGGATAAAACCAGTGTTTTCATCAGTTCTTTTTTTTTTTTTCTTTCTTTCTTTCTTTCCGGGGCGAAGGGGAACTCTTTATGTTCGATAGGCAGACACGTGTCTCCCCCTGTGTGGGGCTCTCCTGTTTAAATGATCAGGCATACCGACTAAAACCCCTCCTCCATGAAAACACGTGATAGTTGTTTTCCCTCCCCTCCGGCACCGCCGTGAGGCATTACTTCGGAGGGGGGTGCCACGTCTTCTCGCGGTTATCCCGCGCCTACCGGTCTAGGGCCGCCGTGTCCGGTTCCTCCCAAGAGGAGCCCTCTTCTAAGGACGGCTGCGGTATTGCATGCCGTCCATATCCTGCTTCTTCTGGCTTAGGATCGTCTCTACAAATACAGCCACCCTTGCCCATTTCTCGTGACCCTGGAGCATGACACCAATGACGTTGTCCGGCGTGATGCTTCCAAGGTCCGCTGCAAGTGTCCCTCGTTCGACGCTCCACCTTCTACATTCAAAAAAGGTGTGGTTTACGTCGTCCGAGGGAAATTCACAGTAGCCACAACTTGGCTCCGTTCCCTTTCCCATCTTGTGGAGGTAGGAGTAGAACAAGCCGTGGCCCGTGAGAAATTGGGTGAGGTAATAGTAACCTCGCCCGCCTCCTGGGCTAGCCAGACGTCCAGTTGGCTAATTAGCCTTGCTGTCCACCGGCCCCTCGTTTCTGCCGCCCATCTCTGCTGCCAGACCTGGATGGAGTTGGCTCTAGCAGTTGTCTGGGCGATCGCTTTGCCCAATACCGGCTTCTGCTGGTGAACGAACTGACGCTCCTGGGCTAGTAGGTCGATGGGTATAACCCGGAGACCGTGCGGTAGGAGCACGCAATACGGAGAGCCGGTCTCCGTTGCACTGCGGCCATACGCTTGCGGTACATTTCGTACCTCAACGTGTCGTCCCAGACTTCAGAACCGTACAGCATGATGGATTCGGCGGTGCGCATGAGCAAACGGCGCTTGCAAGGCCGTGGACCTTTGGTATTAGCCATGATCCGGCTAATTCGAGCCCGTGGTCCTCCATCCAGGAGGTCACTTGACCCCTTACCTGATTGAGTCGCATCTGACACGCGTCGACATCTCTTGCGATGATGACGGCCGCTATGTCGTCCGCATACCCTATCAGGAACGTGCCCTCGGGCACCTCCATCCTTAGGATCCCGTCGTAGAAGATGTTCCAGACGTCGGGACCCAGGATAGAGCCCTGAGCTGCCCGAGATGTTATTTTCTTTGTCATTGGGCCATCATCGGTGTCATAGACTATGGGGCGGTTCCCGAGGTAACTCCCGAGCATTCGGAGAATGTACCCGGGGACCCAGAAATCTCGCTCCATGGCGTCCAGCGCCTGATCCCACCTGACGGAATTGAAGGCGTTCTTTACGTCTAAGGTGGCCAGCAAACACACGGGGCGTGAGAAATGGTTTCCCCGCTCCCTCGACCTTGCGGCGTCAACGACCTCCTGGGCTCCATTGATGGTTGACTTGCCCTGTTTAAAGCCGTACTGGTGAGGGGCTAGATCTCCTGCCTCTCGCACGGCTGCTAGGAGACGGGGCTTCAGCAGCTTCTCCAGGAGTTTTCCTGCAGTGCCCAGCATGCACAGTGGCCTGTACGATGCTGGAGTGTTTGCCGGACCCTTGCCTTTGCTGATCAGGACAAGTTTCGCAACCTTCCAGCGGGCCGGAAATACACCCGCCTTTAGGCACGAGTTGTACATGTCCAGCAAGAGGCTTGGGTGACTTGCGGCTATCGCCTTAAGCAGCTCCGCCGGTCCATCCGTCCCTGGAGCTCTCTTGTTTCGCATAGTGGAAACCGCCCTTGAGAGCTCCGCCCTCGTGAATAAAGTCTCAACTTGGCAGCCGGATGTTTTCATCAGTACGTCATCCGCAAAGCAACATTATCGAGCGAGTGCATCGCGAGCTCGGTAGATTTTTTCGCACAATGGTTGGTGATAAGCACACTAGCTGCGCGCGGTACTTAAAATTAATCCAAAAAATAATAATTATTAATGAGACTCATCATGAAACGACGGAATTTATTTCTAGCAAAATATTTTTAAATCAAAAACCAGAAAGATTTTGGGAAAAGTATTTAAAATTACCCAAATTAAATAATGAAACCATGGAGCGAAAAATTTTCCTGACTCGTGAGGTAATGAATAATAAATTGCGAAAGCGAGCGGATAGAAAAAACGCTTATAAACAACATTTTACGTTTAAAATAAATGATAAAGTACTCATAAAAGCGCTAAATGTATCCGACGCGATCGAAAATAAAATAGCCAAATTTTTTAAGTTTATGAAAGCGTTATAGCGTAAAAGAAAACGTAAATGTAGATACGTATTTAATATACGATATGTATATGAAAAAGAGCGCGGCAAGTTTCATATTTCAAAATTAAAACTGTATTATGGTTACGAAAAAGACGAAAGTAATAAAAATTAAAACAATGTCAATAATATTCAATTTATCAATAAGCGTTCAAGTATTTTATTACGAAAAAGATCATCGTTGTAAAATAGTAATAAGCGATTCGGTTAATATTTGGAATTAATGAGAACACAGTTTATTGTAAATCAGAATGTAAAATATACGAGACAATACTATATATAGTTGCGAAAATTACAAGGATCCGACAAAAAGAAAAAACCAAAATATTACGCGCGCGATCAAACCCCAGCTTACCCTTCTGGTCACTCGGAGCTTGAGAATATTCAAGGGTATAAATACAGCCTTAAAAGGAAATGAGGACCAGTGCCGATCAAAATTTTGATAACTAAATACCTCGTCATCTATAAATATTAAAGTTTCGAAATATTTTACGGAGAGAGAATGAACGCAGCAACACAAACGGAAGAAATGGGCTGTTGTGACGTAGCAGTAGTGCGACGAGCATAAATTGAAAGCCAAGTGGGAGCGAAAGGCTGTTAAATGCATAAGAATTTTAAGTGCAAGTGGTGAATGGAAGCTATGCACCTGGAAAACACTCGCAGGCAAAGCTGAAGTCCAGGAACCAAGCAACTCAAACAAAATCTCTTCAACCAAGCACAGCCGTGAAAAAGAAGCAACAAATGTCCACGACGAAGATCGCTAAAAAGATACGAAAGGTGGAAAGAAAGATAAACAAAGTGAAAGAAGAAATAATGGCACAACAAAGGATGTTGGACATGCCACTTATTGATTTAGCCGACACGAATCTACCATCCACACTTCCGATTCTTCCAAAGGACGCACAGATTAACCTCAGCAATGACTTAATAAATCTCGTGGACAAGGTGGAGGCTCTGGGGTAACCAGATAAAATTCAGGAGGGGGAGCATCTGGCATGGGATGATTTGGAGGAATGGGCCCAGGCATTATGATCAGATAATTTTTTTTCTTTAACAATTAAAGTTTTTTTATATCGTTTTGTTTTTTAAATAAACATGGTTTTTTCTATCTGTTAAATTTGTTTAAAAATTATTATTGAAGAAACAACCATTGCATGCATGCGGTACGTTAAGGGGATTTGAAAAATTACAATATATACTTTTGATTTCGTATTTTCTGCGAGGAATAAAATTTAACAATTTTTACGTGCGCCTTTATCAATTTTAAAATTTTATTTGGTGGCCCGTTGTAACACTCAGAAGTGTTAACAAATCAGTTAAATTAAATACGATTCGTTAGATATAAGATAATTACGTGTTATATAAATAGGTAGAATATTAATTAAAACCACCGAAAGTAGAATAATGTTAATTATAAATACTTATATCAGAATTCACATTGAAGCTTGCGAAAATAATAATGCAGTTAAGGCATTACATAAATAGAAATTATAGTTGTTATTATAAATATATACAGGGTGTCCCATTTTAAATGGCGCACCTGAATATCTCAAAAAGTTCACATTATGCGAAAAAATTGTTCAGACAAAAGTTATTCAAGACAATGGGGATCATCTTTGTGTCATATCAGTTTGGACCTTGAAATCAATTTTCAAGGTCATTTGAAGGTCAAAGTGATTTTTTTAAATAAGAACCCATATTTTTGACATCGGATTCGGGTAGAGCGAGAAAAATTACGTTTGCAATGGTACAAGAAAATTTTTTTTGTGACCTTGAGAAGGTCAATTCAAGGTTCTTGAAAAACTGCCTTTCTGTTTTACGCTCAAAATTTGCACAAAAACCGTTTTCTTGAAGCTTTCAAGAATTATAGGCCAATATTGTTACAATGAATTTATGAGCCAATAAAAGGAACAAGAATTTTGAGCGGAAAAAAATACTTTGACATTCAAATAACCTTCAAAATAGGTCAAAGTTGTTGGGTCCATTGGGTGGCACCCTCTGACCCCTTTAACTATTACAGGTTATTTTTCGATATCGTAACGTCTATTTTTCCCGCGTATCAAACGTAATTTTTCCCGCTCTACCCGAATCCGGTGTTAAAAATAGGGGTTCCTATTTAAAAAAAATCACTTTGACCTTCAAATAACCTTGAAAATTGATTTCAAGGTCTAAACTGATATGACACAAAGATGACACCCATTGTCTTGAATAACTTTTGTCTGAACAATTTTTTCGCACAACGTCAACTTTTCGAGATATTCAGGTGCGTCATTTAAAATGGGACACCCTGTGTATTAGAATAAATTAATTCATTTAAAAATAAAGTTAACAGAGTTGATAGATTAATAAGTAAAATCAGTTATTAATAATATAAATATAATTAAGGAATTACGATTAAGAAATATTAAAAACTAAGTGAATAGCGATTATTGGTAGTAGCGAAATGAATTAGAATCTAATCGAAAATATAATAAGAGCGAGAGAGAAGAGGTTCGACCGCTGAGCGCGACGATCAAACACACGTACGCGCGCATACTATTAAGAGCGAGAAATTTTGGGCTAATCAAGCGCTCACAACCGAGCGTGTGCTTTCTCAACAATCCAGATACCCGTAACTGGGTTTTTCACGGACAAACTGGAAAAGTTATACACTTTTCCACTGAACTCTGTGGATAGAGAGCAAGCAAACGTCTATCTACTGTCCATTAAGCGGCAGTAGATGGAGAGGCATCTTATAGTATATAAGTGTTTACCATATTAAGATCCTTATTAAGTTTCTCGCAGCAAGTTAAAGAAGCATTGCGCTTTTTTAACGAACCTGCTTTACTTATCGTAAGCTCTCCAGTTAGGTGGATCGTTATTGTGACATCCATCGAACCTGGAAGGGTGAGAGGCTAAGACTTTTTATGCTATTCATTGCGCAATAGCAAAAAAAGTTAAGCAACTCAATTTTCCTGGTCTGACCCATCCCATCCTCAATCCACTGGGTCTAGTACTCGCACTGCCGTAAAAAGAGACAATGCGCGCTTGCTTACGCTCTGAGTGAGGAAAGCTCACTCACCATTTTCCGGCTTTTCTATTCTCAATATCCCATGAGATAGAAGGGTCGTCTCGGGGAAAATCTAGAGTGTTAGGGTGGCGATGTGCTGAAATCATTGTGCGTTTCCGCTACATCTCCTTTGGCCTGACACATTAGGGCGGGAATCACTTAAATTAAACCATCTCTGACGGATAAACTAAGTCTTGACACGAATTCAAGGAATTTTAATAGCGGAATCTATTAAAATTCCAGCACGTAACAGTTGAACGTTACAATATATTATAACCATTATTATATTTTATTCTATAAATTTTCGAAATAATACCACATTGATGGTTTTTGTTTCTATTAGATAGTCATTCGTTCGTATTAATTTTCTGAATTGATAAGTTGTAAAGCGACATCCGTTATAAATAATTTTAGAAATCTTTTCATAATCTTGTACTTGTGCAGCATCTATTAATTTTTAAGACAGTAGTAGTAGGGGTACATAAAATCCAGACAGTGTCTGGGATCCTTATCTCTGTCTGGGGTACAGAAAATCCGGAAAAGTGGAGGGGGAAGCCGCTAGGCCCTGGCGGCACGGAGCTGCGCGGAGGGGGGATCCGCGGGCGGGTGGCGCCTGGGGAGTCGCGATCGTGGATTTCTTATTTAAAAAAATGTAAATAATATAAATAATAATAATAATAATGGTAATAATAATAATAATTTGTAAATTAAAGTGTAATGATAAGAGCTTATAAGATCAATATTGAATTTTTTTGTATGAAATAAAAAGGTTAGAGTAAATATTTAAACATTATTTATAGCTATTGAGGGAGCATACGTGAAAAGGAAGTGTCTAGAAATAAGTACAACTCAATTTCACTTTTGGTATTTTTATTGTTCCAGACAATGAATAAGAATACAACGACGTGTACAAAAGTTTTGAAAATATTGAAATATATATATAAAAGTTGTACATTTTACATACAGCATTTTTGCCGAGTTATGTCGAGTAATGTGATAATTTTTTAAGTGTAAATAATAACATTTTGTAAATTGAAGTGTCATGAGATGCATTGCAGCTTAAACGTTAAATATTGAATTTTTTATAAAAAAATTTTACATTCTTTCTCATCTTCATGTTTATCGAAAGTAACAGGTTTTGCACCATACGATGATGTTAATATGGACACTATTTCATTAACACGAATTTTATACAGCGGTTGGTTGAATTTATAATCGGTCGAGTTAAAATACTCGAGGTAATTTCTTCAAACTGACTTTGAATTTCGTTCCATGTAGGTGTGTTTAAAAACAAATCATTTACATAATGCACGTTCGTCAGTTGTATTGCAGGCTCGAATTTCTTAGAATTATTGTTGTAGTTTAATCTGACAAATGCTTTTTTAGTTCCGGAATAATTAAGCTTATATATCGTGGTAGCTACACTGAAATTCTAATAGTAGTTATAGTGGCACAATGACGCGTCAAAACAAACTTGACCTTGAGACAGGGTCATTAACTTCTGACAAGGCCATGTTTGTCTTGACGCACCATAGTGCCACACACGCACCCACACACACACACACCAGTGTTCTCAAAAGTGGCACAAAAAAAGTTTCTAAAAAAATAGTTTTTATGCCTTGATAAATTATATAAAATAAAAAGCAATAAAGTTACTATGCTAGAATTGATTATTTGTAATTATTTATTTAATTATAAAAATTTTAGGAATCAAGCGATGTCAGTCGGTGTTATATTAATTTGGACTTATTTCATCGTAAATAAGGTAAAATATTGTTTAAAAAATTCATAAAATTATTGTAGTTTAATTTGTAAGTGGAAACAATACACATTGATGTTAAAAAAATAATTTATTAAAATGATTATCATAACAGCCATTCTGTTTTACCCAGCGAGGCCAGCGCGCTACTACACACGTGGCGGCGTCGCTTATCGACTGGATTCCGCTAGCAACTGAAAAGGTGTCGTTCTCAATTCCGTCGATTCAGTTGTTTACGCGAGGAAAAACTAGTGACATTTGGAAAATGTACTATTGCGCTAATTTTTGGAAGTAGATTTCATGCAGCAAGTCCACGATTTTCACTCTTCAAAAAGCTCTTGAGAAATATTAAGAATAAATTGAGAACAAATTTTCCTACCTAAGAATTCGAATTAAATCATACTTTTTTCTTCAATTGTATATACATATAATTTTTATTTAATAAAGAAATAACAAGTTAAGTTATCGTAAGAAAATTTTGAACTATTTATTTTACTTATCAATAAACACTATTTTATTATTTCTTATTATGTTATAAAATTAAGATGATAATTGCATTTCATCTGTGATATGTCGAAATCTTTTGCTGTATTACATATTTAATAATTTTTTATTTATTTAATAATTTTTCTTTTTTGAAGAATTACATCTTCATCAAACCATGTCTGCAGATTAGTATCTCACATCTCACATGTGTATAGCCATTATCTGCCTATCGAATTTCGTGCGAAATGTGCAGTTTTTCCCTCCAAACACCCATTTACCACAAATTTAACTAAGCTTATAAAAGATTGATCTCTTCCTCTTGAGCTCCTCTACAAGCCAGTAAAGTTCTTATATATAATAATATAAATCTAAATTATACTAACAGTAGTATATAGAAATTTCTACGTAAAAAATCATCAGTTTTCTAATGGTCAATATTTTAAAGCTTATGTTAATTTATTTAAGTTAATAAAATTAAGCAAACCTTAGGCCTTAAATGTTAGATACAAAGTGCTAGTGTTGAGAGTTGAGACGCAAAAAAAGTAATCGATTTTGAAATCTTCGTGTCCTCCGTGGCTCAAGCCTCTGCTCAGGATAATTTAAAATTCAAGTAAGATCTTGGTCTTCAAATCCTAAGCCCGAAGCTTGAGTTGAGAATTTTAACGCAAAAAATCATCCATTCTGTAATGCCAATTAATTTTTCAGGTGAAAGTGAAACAGGCTTTGTATAAAATATATTATTGTGTTAAATAAATTATTCATTAATTTGCACATAGCTAAAATCTGATCACATTTAATGTATTTCCTTTTTATTGGACTTAAAGTACATTATTTTTACATAAAAAATGTATACAAGATACGAGTTTATACATTTAACGCAGTGCTATATATGTTAAAGATAAATATTATAATGATGCATGGGATTTAGTTCTATTAATAGTTAACAATTGGTTGATAACAAATACAATTTACAACAAATACAACATGTAATAAAGATAATTATAGGAACGGTTCTAAAAGAATTAGGGTAGACTGGGGTATTGGGGGTCACTTAAGGTATGGCCGCTATATCCTTTTATTTACAGCAGTTTTTTTTATTCTAAAGAATTATTTTATTAGTTTATAGTATCTGCTATCAATATGCACAAGAAAAATTTAGCTGAGAACACATTTTATTTTATATGAAACTGAAATAAAAAAATTGAAAATGACCCGAATTACACTCAGTGTTGGGGTAATTAGGATCAAAATTTATTTATTAATTAAAAGAAGAATAATCACTTCTAGAATATTTTTCAAGCTTTAAATAATTTGTGATTAATATTATATATACGTAAAGTTCGTAATTCTATCACTATAAGTTTTTAAAGTAAGATTTAAATCGGATAGAAGTTTCAAGTGACTCTAACCTCTTTTCTCAGACTGCCATTTAATAACATGTTGATCCGAATTACCC
>UELU01086878.1:4311-16683 GCA_900490025.1 Megastigmus dorsalis
TACTGCAGATTATATTAATACATTTTCTTTTCCAACGGTAGTTATTACTGCATGCATTTTTTTTCATTCTAGTTTTGAATTAAGGAAGTATATGAAGAGACAGATACAAGTAATGAAAAAAAGAAAATAATGCAAATGAATTGTACAGGTATGTTTTTTTATTTTTCTTCATTATACATTAAATTTCATAATTGTTATTGCCAAAATTTCTGATAAAACAATTTTTAAGTGATAATTCTTGTAGTTGCAATTATCATCTGGAGTTTTTTCTTTGATTAAATTTTCCAAGCTGGAATGGTGTAGTGAATAGAAGTCTTTAAACTTTTTAAAATCGTTGACAAGACGAATTGACTCTTCTGGTTCTTCTTTGGCAAGTCTATCTTTTAGATATTCGTTTATGATGTCGATAGATCGATTAACGAAACTCGCTTTTTCTTTGAGAAAGTCGAGCTTGGCATCCACCAGGGTGGTTAAATTACGGATTCCTTGAAATGAACTATATTGCATAACGACACTTTGAAGATATTCCAATGATTTTATTTTTTTGCAAGTTGGTTCGACTGGATCTACTCTCTGTCCTTCTTCTCGAGTGTCCTCCGGCTCCTCCGGGGTTGCCCGCCCATCAATGCTCATTGATTTAGTCCCGAATGATGCAGTGACGTTTACATCGTGATTAGGTAATAATATTTTACCTGATGTTCCAAAATTTTGATAGAAAGCGTAAGGATTTTGAAAATAGGCAGTTATTCCGTCGAAATTATCCTTGAACATCTCCCAACTGACTAAGTCGAATGTCACATTCTTCTACATAACACCAGAGCTAGCTAATTTAACCACCTCGTGATAATACCCTTTGTTGTATTCAAGACTGATGCAAATTCTCTTCGAATTTGATTTGTTGAGAGCGTACGTGGTGCACAACAAGAGGTTAGGTAATTCTGCTTTTACTCCGTTCTTTAGATCATTAGCCATAATTTTCTATAAAAATAGTAATAAAACACTGTATTTAAAAAAAAACACAATTACAGATACACGACGTGTGTAGCGAGCGCGCGACTGGTTAAGACTAAAGCCTAATATGATAGATTTTATAGTATACCAGCGTATACCGTAAGATGCGGCTAATTCGGAAAATAGAATAATATACCCAGTGTTATATGTGACATGAAAGAAAATGAACCAACATCTGTCGAAAAGCAACTAGCCATCGTGCATTCGCATTGAAATAATTTCATAGGTAGAAAGAGATAAAATTGAATGAACATCTTTCGATCTCTCGCAAACTGTTTTTTTTTTAAACCGTTAAATTCGTTTTATTCAAAGATCGCGTGTGAAATTTATAAAACAGAAGGAATAATAAGGAGACGAGGGTTTAAAATAAACTCAAGTCAAATTATTGCTTTAATAATAAAAAAGAGATGTTTATTGCTGTCTACAAATACAATTACATTTTTTTTATTGTTTAAAATATATATCAATTACATCTTAATCTAGAAATACATGATTGATGACAATATCCCGATCCAAGAGAACGCTCTTGGGCGAAACCGCCGGCTAGTTTACATGTTTTATTCTTAATTTTACGAAAAATTTTGGTACAAAAATTTATGACAATCGCATCGTTATTCTTGTATCTTCTGTAAATAAATGCTCGAATTTACATATCGTTGTACCCTTACACATGTGATATAAAAACATGATTGTATATTGACCGCAGCACCTCGAATCGATACTCTGAAGCTGTCGTGAGTTCCAGTTGAAACTCTTATAATTTTTTGGAAGACGATCGAGGTGATATTTAGATACCGGTGGTAGTCCGTAGTTGTCATAGTATGTTGCTAATCTATATTTGTCCATGTAGATGGCCACCCAATGCATACCCGGTTTAGTATGATCATCCGTGTTACATAACCGCGCCGCTGGTACCGATAATACATTAGGAGTACGATCAGCCGCGTAAATTCCGGTCGTTTTTGCGTTTAGCCCTCCCAGAGCCCTCATTATCTCTCGGGTATTCATGCTTATCCTCGTTTGCAGTCTCGTACTCTATCCTGCTGCTGCTGCTGTCCTGTTCGCCGTATTTGTCCTTGTATTTGCCCTCGTCGTACTAGATATCAGTGTTTGCTGCATCTACTTCATCTCTACCCTCAAAAGTACTTTGGAATCTTACAAAAGAGTTTCTTTTGTTGTACACAAGTTTTTGAAGCAAACAGTAGAATAAATCGTACTTACTTTCCGGTATTCTCTGTTGTGCTTCTTCGGGTAGGATTGAATGAAACCATGCCTTTATTAGAAATGCTCGAAAAAGGGCACAGTACGCCTTTATATACGATTTTTCTTGGCAACTGTGATAAAAACATAGATTGTTAGTGGTAAATTGGTTTTGCAAGTCGATGAAACTGCTGCAAGTGTATTCTTCGATGTTTACTATACAGCGTCCCATTACAGATGAGACATATCGAGCTTTCTCTACTCTTCGAACGTAAATCTTATTTGCTTTTCTTGCAATGTTGTAGAGATGATAGTGTAATTTTCATAACGAAATGTCACCGTCGAGCCATGAAATTCCAAGTAGACGAGTCAAGACGTAATCGTTGGTAGTTTTGATGTCCTCTGGCAATTCGTCGAAACGACACGGTGCGGTAATTATCCAATGGGCAATACTGTGTCCATGTAGAGAAATGACCGCTACTTCTTTCGGTAAAAGTTTGTTGCTCTCGTCTCTCAGTCCCTCGATCTCTATCACATAATCCATGATTGCGAGTGGTGCACTGGCGGAGGCGTCTATTGGTTCGAACCGCGCGAGATACTAACTACCCGATGAAGACGACTGATCGAGTTATATATCCTTACCAGCCCCACTCTTAACCTATGCGTTAAAATCAGTTACAATTTGTCTGGTAGAATCGATCTCTAACACATTGTCGTATTCCGCGTAAACTATGTAATTTATAGTAGATGTTAGCGCGTGTTCAAATCCTACCTCTATGCGCACGCTTCCCGAATGCACGAGGTTCCAATGCATCGCACAGTGTACCGATAGGTCGGGTGTTAAATCAAACGCTGTAAGAAAATATCCTCTTGCATAGTTCCACCGGTTTATGCCGATCCCGTCGTTAAGAAAATGCATACCCGTGCCTGAGAATAGTGTGTGAAAAGCATCCACGTAGAGCTAAGAAGTTCCTGTAAAACGTGGTTGTAACGGTCTATTGGGTATTTGAACACCGTTAACGTAAAGCGATAGATGCTTGATTGAGAAATGCTGAAAATTGTACGGATTGAAGCTTCAATATCCGTTGAAGGCTCTATTGTTGACGAAGCCTATTATTATTCTTTTCGGCAGCTGTCCAAGAATAGCGTTATCTATCGTGTCGCCTAAAATTCCAGCATACAGTATAAATGATTTCACTTCTACCCTAGTAATAAGATATTTAGCTGTAGTTTTTGCTAGCGCATTCGCGTGAACTAGTAAGACCCCGGGGTTAATTTTAACTCTACACACAATGAGCGTTGCTTCCTTGATATATACTTTAAATTTCCCGTCGTCCGATGCATCCATTAGGCAAAATGTGCTTTTGCTCCTGATCAGTCTAACTCTCATTTCTACACCGTTGATTAGCATTTTATCTTGATTAAGCACATCGCAATGCAAATCTCCAATCATATCGAATGTTTTGCCACCTTGCGAAAAGTGGCGTCATTTTCCCGAGCCTAGATTGACTGGACGCGGTGCTACAGCATTTGGAGGTGCGTCGAAGGCATCATCTGTATCAAATGCGAGTCCTTAGTTGCCGGTGAGTAGTTGAGTAACGATTCGATGTATGCTCTGTACGGATATGCGTTATTCGGTGGCGAAACGAGTTTTTGATTGAACAAAACATGGACTTGATTGAACAATGAGTGAAGAAAATTGTTAATCGGTGCTACTTTAGCGTTTTCACCCTCTGTATCAATAGGTGTGATTTTCGCCTGAACGTATAGAGCATTATATGCGCAAGGTCTATGTAATTCTCGCTAGCACTAGGCACAACAAACTTCAGGGGCGCGTCACTTTCATCGCGAAGCAATGACACGGGCTTGTAATTTAAGTAAGCACTACTCTCTATCGATGTCTGCGTTGCTGGAAGTGTAAAGATATCCAATTCGCTAGACATACATTCCGACGAAAGAGAGGGTAAGAATGCCATATTTAAAATTGTTTCGGACGATTTGATCGCTGTACTAACACACGTAATGACTCATGTTTTAACGGCTACGTCTAAAGTGAAGCGTAACCGTCAACGTCTCGTACTTGAATGGTGTACGCTGGCCGTGTTTATCTCTTATATCTATAACGATAGAGCGGAAGCTGTGATGCAGTAGAGGAATATAGTGTATAGGTGCAAAATGTCTCACAACGTTGGCACCAAACTTATATTTTGACCCGTCTAAAGACACGATACGCAGTAGAGCTGCCTGTGTATCGCCTACTGTATACGGCTCGCATACATCGGTGTAAACGTACAGTTGATCGAGTACAGCGCGCGATAACGAAGTGGGTCTATTACCTATTATGGGCACGAGACTCTCGTTTGCAGTGGCAAACGTGCCAGTCTGCCTATGCCCGCTACTCTCGAACCCAAATATACGCCTAATTTTTTCGTTGTATATCGTATAATGCGGCTGTTGGTACTCACGCGTACGTCGCAGTGTGTAATAACCATTTTGAAATTGCGTCGGTTCGAGTACTTGATACTTGTTTATACCTCTCGGTTTGTTTATTTCGGCTGCCAGCTGCTCTATAATTTCATAAACACCATGTGGAAAGTTATGTATTTCGTTGTCCGGGGATGATTTTTTACTTCTCTCGCTGTCTGTCACGAAGGTGTGAAACCCTTTGATGCGTTTATATTACCTTCCTCGCTACCTGTTACGAAGATCGCGTTGTCGCTGTAGTACACCATACTGATATTGCTCGGCAGCACCAAGTAAAAATCATCGGCATATTCCATGCATTTTATTGCTATATACCCTGCAAAACGCTTGCTTTTACCCAAGAGTTAAATTTTTCAGGATAACCTAGCCACTTAACAAACACTCGTTTATCCGATCCACGCCCCTTTGTTCGAGTAATACGCTCAACTTTAAATCCTTTTTAGGATGTCACGTAGAAAAAGCCGTCCATTTTTTCACCGTTCAATTCCTCCCAGATGAAGGTGGACAAGTACTGACGTCTTGAAATCCGTTTAATCTTAAATACTTCTACTACGACTGAAACGTATTTAATTGATGAATCGGGCGCCCTCTTGCTTCTCTTATTGATACTTTGCGAAAGGGCACGGTTTTGCAAATTTTAGCGCGCAACGATTGCATTATGCAGTTTACCTCTTTAGGTTTCATTTTAATACTGCAATGCAATGTGAGATTGTAAGCATGTATAATTTTATCCACTACGTCTATATAGCGATTAGTATTTGTATGTGAAAAATACCGCCACATGCGTTCATGTATCGTTCTATTCAACCTTTCCACTACAGCTGCTTTAATATCTGGATTTCGCGTAACTCGGAATCGAATGGCGCGTTTTTTCAACAAATCTTGGAATGCTGAATCTGTAAACTCCATGCCTTTATCCGATTGTAAACAGACCGGTAGCCGTCCATTAGCCTGCTTAAGAATCTTATCAAACGCTGCTGCTATATTATGAGCTGTTTTATTACGTAATGGTTCGACCCATGCGTATTTACTCAGGATACCCACGACTACGAGCAGGTAACAGTAGCCATTGTTGTAATCTTTTAACGATGTCAGCTGAATGAAATCGCAGCCCCACACATCGTCGATATTTGTCACATTGTAGTGTAGTTTTGGGAATTTCCGCTGAATAGGTTTGTGAAGTGTGTAAGCGTCTTGATTACTGAACCATTCGTAAATTTTTTCCTTTTCCACCTCATTGGACAATGTTTTTCCGGTTTTATTTACGCGTATAAGATTTTGCGCCCCGCATACGGTCGGTACTACATGTGGTCGGAACTACATGTGTAATTTGTGTTTTTGCAATAGAAGTAATGAGCAATGTGATTCATAGTAAATTATTAACTAGAACTTGTAGTATATCGAAAAACGTTTTTTTGGGGGTGGTTTTTCCATTTTGAAGGAGGTTTGAAAAATAATCTCGAACAGGTCAACTTAATTTTTGTATTTAATCCTCCATAATATTTTTTCCAATATTTCTTGGCTCATTTTAAATCTTTTTTAAAAAAAAATTCACAAAAAGGTAGAAATTCTAATTTAAAAAAATAAGGGTTGCAACCCTCATGGTCGGAACTACATATGTAAGTTGTATTTTTACATTAGAAGTAATGCGCAACGCAATTCATAGTAAATTATCAACTAGAACTTGAAGTATATCGAAAAACACATTTTGGGGGTGGTTTTTCCATTTTGAGGGAGATTTGAAAAATAATCTCGAACATCTCAACTTCATTTTTGTATTCAATCCTCGTTAATATTTTTTTCAACTTTTTTTGGCTCATTTTAAATTTTTTTTCGTAAAAATAGTCACAAAAAGGGTAGAATTTTCAATAAAAAAAATAAGGGTCGCAGACCTTATGGTTGGAACTGCATGCGCTAGTTCTGTATTTATATGAGAAGTGAAATGAAATTGTTTCATTGTAAAATATTAGTTAGAACCTTGGATATATTGCAAAATCCATTTTTGGGGGTGGATTTCGAGGGCCGATTTCACTCCCACAAAGTGTTT
Organism: Megastigmus dorsalis; assembly: GCA_900490025.1. NCBI lineage: Eukaryota > Metazoa > Arthropoda > Insecta > Hymenoptera > Megastigmidae > Megastigmus > Megastigmus dorsalis. Next base: position 11,054 of record UELU01086878.1, read on the forward strand.
TTCCGCCGATAAAAGAAACACGTGTTACTTATTTTTTTATGAACTATAACATATCAAAAGAATATTAAAATCGTTGAGGTCGGGTTGGGAGACTTTCCTTGTAAGTGGTGCTATGCAGAGTTGCTACCGATCAATCTCAACTCGATTTGCAACCGATCACTGCAACTCGATTTGCGAGTAAATTTACGTAGTACGTGTCTATGTCTACCTGAATGCTTTTTATGCGGATCTTTGAGTTCAACGACACCATGCAAAACGTTCAGCGCGCACTCGCATATACACTTGACTGTATGCTTGCCGATCGCGCGGAGCAGAGCTTTCCGTTGTGCAGTGTCATCGTAACTGAGTGCCAGTAAAAGTATCGCGTTTTTCTTTGTAAAGTGTTTACTAGGTATTATACAGGTTGTGTTGCAATTGCAGCGTCGCTGATTTGATGTTTTCTCGGACATTGCCGACATTCAACTGACGTTTCAACGTTTCCGCGCTTAATTTTTATGTATAACGTAGCCCCCTCTCATCGAAGCTTCAGATACTTTGGAACGTAGACGTAGTGCAAATTATCATCAGGAAAAATTCACGTGCGTACGCGAAATTCGTCGAGCGCACTCTGCGACAGATCTGAAAACAAATAGGAGTGCAGGTTTCTCGTCGAGTCGAGATAAGCTTCTTGAAGGAATCGGGGATCCTCGGGATAGACTTGACGAACGAGATGCTGTATTTGTGCGCGATCGCGCGAGTTTTTAAATGTCACCGTGTACTTTGTATTCAAACTAATATCGCGCTGTGACTTTCCCTTGTGAAAAATATTTTGCGTAATGAATATAACAGTGACGTTTTTGTGATGACTACCTTTGGTGAATAAATCGAGAATTATGTTGCACAATGATTCGCGCTGAGATCGTCGAGTATAAGAAGCTTTTTTTCTCATTGTCGTTAGAATAATCACCCGGTTGCGGCAGACCTTCGTGAAAATCTAGTCTCGAACCAGCTAATTTAGCGAGGTCAGTGCGATACGCCTCTTGCCACTCTGCATAATAGAACAATATACTGTCAAATTATACGTCGCACATCTCCGGTAGGTGCGCGAGGTATCTCTTCACAAATATTGTTTTACCGCATCCCGTAAGACTGCACACGCAACACGTAAACGGATGTTTTCAGCGTGTGTCCATTTATTGAACTGACTAGAGCAGACTACGTTGACGAGATTTTATAAAGTGAAAAAATTTAAGTCACCGCGTCACGACTGCGGCGGCAGCGGCGGCAGGCGCGGACGTCCCACGCTGTTTGATCAACTGATTTACGCGCGGGCCGTAAATAAGCTTCAAGCCGGCGGTGATCAGCTTATAACACCGCGGTGATTAACTTATAACCGCGCGATGATTAGCTCATCAACCGCGGAAAAGTGTCAGCTGATTCAACGCTGACCGTGGGAATCAGATTTTTTTTTATCTATAATTTATAAAAAACACATTTTTTTAAAAAAAGAAAATCAGACTAATTTTACAGTATACTTTTTTTCTGTATTGACATACATTTATTTTACATAATTTCCATTAAAACTAATTAATATTTTTATAACCAAACGGTAGAGATAGATTTTGCGAGATATATCGCCTCTTCTTCATCACAACGCAGCAAGTTTTAAATTCTTCTCGCGTTACAATTTCATGTACATCCGTACGACCTATAGCATTAAACTTCAATTTAATTTTATAATTTTCAGACTTTGTTTCTTCTTTTTTTTTAAATGCGTCCAGAAGAAACGCTTTGATACTTGTAAAGTTAATTTTTAACGAATTCTTAAAATTTAACGTAACCCCTTTCAATTTACAGCATTCTACATTTTCACCGGTGGGTGTAATTGCACGAAAAGCATAAAATTTTGTTGCTGCATATATCATTGTACTTAGTTCCTCTGTCATATGCCCTAAAAGATCGCCTAATACTGGTTCGTACTCGGTAGGATCATCATCGTTTTGTTTCACAAAAATGCACGAGTCGGTGTCGTAGTACAAAACGCGTTTCTCAAGTTTCTCCATGTGTTTATACTGGATGATTCAATACCATCGCATTTGGTATGTACCATTCGATAGAATGACATAAGTTTCTCGTTTTTCGATCTGACAAGTAGTTTCCGAGATATTAATTATTAAAAGTTTGTACGATGAGCCAATCAGCGGGCAGCTATAGCGGGCGGCAGAAGCGGCGGAGAAAGATAGAAAGGAGAAGTGCGAAGAGGTGGGGAGGTGCGCTCGCGGTCGCGCGTACGCTTGCACCGCCGCGAAGCGACAAAGACAATTGAAGCGCTAACTCACACCGCGATGCGTTTACTTATTTTAATATTTATTTGATATAAAAAATTTATTGAATTAAAAAATGAATTAAAGATCTACCATTAAAGAATAACCATAAATTTTCATAATAACCTTAAAAGAATTTAAAAAAATGAGATTTAAATCTAACTAAAATACTAAAAAGCAATTATTTTTTATTGCTCAAATCAATCGAACTTAAATAATATGGAACATAATTTAAGACGCAAAATTACGTATGGCGTCTCCAAAACATTCGTCATATTAAATACGATACTATTTTAGGTAAGCAATAATGCTTCGTTAATCTTTGAGGATAAAAGAATCAACGAACATGATCAATAAAAATTTTAGAAAATATGATTTTTCACAATAATTTAAATTGATCGATTATCAGCTTACCGAATATTTTGGAAATTACATTTTTATTGAAAAAGCATTGCACGAATTCCGAAACGTGAGCGAAAGAAAAATGCGACACAGTCAAATTAAATGACCTTAAAATTTGTCTGCTTGTCGACAGTAATGCTGAGATATTTTGTAGACTGAAAGAAATGTTTTAACCTGTGGTACAGAATAATTAATTAGGGTTTATTTAAAACAATTTATTTCACACAATTATCTATGATTTGTCTGTCTTCATATCAAGGATGCTCTTACCTATGTTTTCGAAAATACTTTATTAAAAAACGCACTAGCCGAATTTGTAATAGTGTCAATAATTTAAATCAAATATTAACTGTCTCTCACATGCAAGACTAAGGAATTTTATATCCTTTTCGAATGAATTTTACTGACTTATTACAAAATTGAAATGTAGTCCGCATCTCATCGTAAAATCAAATAATAGTATTTTTCGTCACAAGGCCGTGAAATCTCCCGTCCGCTTGACGAATAACTTTTTTATATCATTGACGTAAAGTCTGATTTTTCCTATGATTTTTAATTTGTAAAATTCAGTTATTCAATTTATTAATGTTAAGTGGCTTATTTTACATTTTTTTATTATACGAACTGAACGTTAAATCGAATTTTCCGGTTACGATATCAAAGTATTTTTTTACTTAGCGGGCCGTAAGTACCACTTTATCTCTTGGCACCTGTTCGAGAATGTTACATTTTCGTCCTCGTTAGGCAAAAAAATAACATGCGCTACTCTGGAGGAAAATTAGCCAACCTAGACCTCGTGTTTGTCATCCTCGCTTTCGTCTAGGGTGTTAATTTATTACTAGTTCTGGACTGTTCAAGTTTTTTTCTCCCTAGTGGTGTCATCTAGTGTTTCATTCGATAAGCGTACAATTTGATTTTAGGCCTCCGTTTTACGTGAGTGTAAAATAAGTCCCTTAGTTAACGCTCCAAAAATGGGACTTAAAATCGAATTTCAGCTTAACCGGTCCTCGGACCGCAACGATGACCATCGAGGTCTACAATTCTATTTGTGATACTTATGCGAGAAGCTCGATGAATAGTACGTAGATAAAAGGCGCTTAAGTTAAATTGAGCTTCTCACACTTTGTGTCATAAAAGACGAATCAATACATGAGCGAGAAATAGATTTCACTCTCGTGTAACCTTTCCACACGAGAGTAAAATCATTTTATCGTACTAGTATCTTAATGTGCTATTAACGCCCCTGCTACAAAAAGTACGATTGCAATAATTTACTCTAAAAATTAGATTGTTCCTACTCTCACTTAACTCATTAAGGGGGTGTCAAAGTCCTACAGTTATCACTCAAACTGTTTTACCGATCGGATATGAATAATTAGTAATAACTAAATAAATAGGTAAAATTATGCAAATTCCAAATACAGGTGCACTTTGTCTATTAATTATCTATTTTCTAGCAAAATTTCAAGTGAATATTTCAACGACACCTTGAAAAATTTCTGCAAAAAAATAAGTATTTGCATCGAAATGAGAGCGTTTCTTCGGTACAGAAATTTCTCAGGGTGTTCTTGAAATATTTACTTGTAACTTTGACAAGTGATAGATAATTCCTAGAGGTAGTACACCTGTATTTAAGATTTGAATAATTTTAAGTTTTGGTTTAGTTATTATTAACTATACATATCCGACCGATAAAACTGTTTCTGCCTTACCAACCGAATATTCAATAATTCGATATAGCTAAATAAATACTTGAAATTATGAATATTCCAAATACAGGTGCACTACCTCTAAGAATTATCTATCATGTGGCAAAGTTTGAAGTAAATATTTCAAGTACACCCTTAAAAATTTCTGCACCGGAAAAATGCACTCATTTCGATGCAAATACTTATTTTTTCGGTGCAGAAATTTTTGAAGGTGTCGTTGAAATATTCACTTGAAATTTTGCTAGATGATAGATAATTAATAGACGAAGTGCACCTGTATTTGGGATTTGCATAATTTTATGTATTTATTTAGTTATTACTAATTATTCATATCCGATCGGTAAAACAGTTAATGTGGTAAATGTAGGACTTTGACACCCCGTTAAGGCCTGAAAGAACACTTTTCTTTTTTACTTTCTTCAGCGGCCTTATTTAGTATAAAATCGCACGAAAAAAAAAAGTTTAAAAAACCATTTTCGATGTAAAATTGATTGAACTTTCGATTTGTGCATTCAGAATTTGAAAAAAATAATGTGTGTTACCAAAGTTATATTTGTTTATTTATCAAAAAAGACAAATTTTCGAGTGAAAAATTTTCATTTTGTATTTTTGCATTAAAATCGTCGGTGGGCTACTGTGGTTAGAGTAATTTTTGCATAGACCCCAACCTTTAAAGCCTCGTTTATATTTTCGTATTTCATTCATTAGAAGCCAAGTTATATCAATTTAAGTTGAAAGTAATATAAAATCCAGTAATTCCGAATTATGTAGTATACATAAATTTTTACTACGCCTCTCATTAATTAATTTTGAAAACTTGCATTTTAATCTTTAATTTCATTTTTTAGGCGACTCTGTACGATTTTTTAAACCAAGATATCGCAGTTTGAAGATCTGATATGCTTAAACTACGAATCTGTAAACCCTCACATTGGTGCAAAGCATGAAAATATCAATACATAAGTTTCTTCTTCAAACTGCGATATCTCGGCTTAAAAAAATCGTACATAGTCGACTAAAAAATTAAATTACACCTTTAAAGATAAGCTTTACAGAGAAATTAGTTAGATTCATGGCCAAACTTTTTTCTATCTCGTAAACTGTAAAAATTCGAAATAGTAGGTGTTTTAGATATTAGACATTATTTCCAACATTTGAAGTACAATATCTCGGCTTGTAATGAATGAAATAGAAAAATTCCGACGAGGCTTTAAAG
>UELU01086924.1:0-10696 GCA_900490025.1 Megastigmus dorsalis
CACTACAATCGTTCTCATCGCCGAATGTCTAATTATATCTGGAAGAAGATACAAAGTACTAATACGGAAGTCATTAAACACACAATAAACACAGCAGAAGAAATCATCAAAATCAGAAATAGTCAAAAATAAGACACAAAAACAACCCAACCAAAATCCAAAATAAATTGTGACTCCTGTAATTATCCGAAAGTAACAGGAATTAAACACATACATTTCATTAAAGAAACAATAATTACAAATCAAAATCAAAATATTTTACAAGTCAGACCAATGGAAGAGTTAATCGACAAGATAAATAATATGGCTGAAATAAATAATTTGAAAACACAAACCAGAAAACCATCAAATGCTCCGGGACTTTAAAACATAAATTCAAGTAATATTAGAATGACATATGGAGACATAACTACTTAGGTTCTAACAAAGCAATTTTGTGCTTCGATAGAGGAATAAGAGGGATACAACAATATACAAACTCCATATACCCACTACATTAACAACCAAAACACAAAGCCCTAATAGTCCTGGATGAAATAGTCTTCACGGCACCTTGCAAATGTGATTCTAGTAAACAATATGAAAGGATGTTTCCACACTACAGAGAAACATGTGCAGTTGGACTCACATGTCCAGCAAGGCTTAAAAAAATGGAAAGAATTATTTTTGCAAGAGATAAGAACGCTACAACACACAAATTTACAACAGCAAGAGCCATGCTTACAAGATATTGGAGATAGAAGAACAAATGTGGGATTAATTTCTATCTTGCTTGATCTAATAACTCTAGCTATTAAAAACCTCCCTCTGCTGGGTTACTTTTGTAATGTACTTATACTATTATTACTTTGTAATTTTATGTACTGTTCTCTGGTTAAATAAATAAAATAAATAAATGCAATTTTAAAAAAATGTAAAGAGAAAATGAGCAAAAACTGGGTCTTAAAATCAAATATTTTTCACCGAAGTATGTTCCTGTAAAGTTTCAGTCAATTTCGTGACTCGGAGGATATAGATTCTCCTTGTCGGTATCATGCCTGAATCAAATTCTTTATTGACTTGTGTACTTTATTGTGCGAAAACTGTACTGATTTTTGGTGATTGTCATCTAGCTTAAAATTAAGCTGCTAGAAATATTATAAAAAAATGAAGACGTAACTGTTAATAACTTAGAGCTGGGTTTCTTAAGTGCTTATAGCATAGATGTTTTTCTATCATTTGTAGTAAATTAAAGGTAAATGCACATAATTTTGGACATATATTTAAGGTTAGCGTACATAAATCATAGACCTAAATAATTGCGTTTTCTATCATGTAAAAAATACTTAACTTAACTAGCCAATGATTATCTACACAAAATCTTTTTTGACAATCTCGTCGATAAATAGCCATGAGGAGAGTGTGAAGAGATACAAATAATGGAGTCTGTGAAATTGTATTTACATCTGAAACACATAAAATTCGAAAAACAAATATGAATAAAAATGTGAACATAACAAGGCAGTTTATCTAAAATAATGTTTAAATAATTTTGTTTGCGAGTCTATTTACGTACTCATTTTTTATATTAGAAAAACAATTCCAATATCTGCAATGAGCCTGCAATAGTCAAAATTACTTTTATAGTATATAATTTTGAACTTAAAGTACTTCTAAAATTTTTAATCAGATTGTCATTTTTCACATTTTTTGATAAAAGGCTTATTTTATTTGAATATTATTTAAGTCGACCGCCATTTCGAAGTGCGCACGTTAGAAATATTTTTTCAAATGGAATAACTTTCATAAAAATTCACTTAAGTACTTGTTCTAGATTTAGGTCAATTTAAAAGGTACAACATAATAATGCACTTTCTTAGAAATATTGAGTTCAAAAAACCAGTTAATTGTTTAAATTTCAAACGCGGTTAATATGCATATTTAAGATTTCCTAACAGCTTAGATTGAAAGAGCTCCCTCGAAAATAATCAAATACGTACTTTTCTTAATAATTCTAAAAGCATTGACCTTACTATTCTCGGCGGAAGTTTTATTACCGATCGCGTTTTGGGTACCAGAAAAATTGTGTGTATATAGTTGCGTTAGACAATATATACTTTTCTGCACAAACTTTGAGTCGACGTGCAGAAGAAACCTTAGTGATGTCAAGCAAAAAAGAAAAATCAAACGAAACTTTGCAAAATACAGGTAAGTACAATTAGTTAATAATTCCTTATTAACCTTGTAACGGGGTTCGTTCAGCCAGGGCAACGAGCCAGGCACCGTGAAGGCTAGGCTGGGTCCTGACTGTTTTGTCAGCTTAATCTGATGGTATGCTGAACTCAGATCTAGTGTAGATACGTATCGTGCTCGGCGTAGGTTCCTCTGGATGTCGCCTGTTCGCGAGTGCTTTTGCACTTAATGCATTTAATGTATAATCTATTCCTTATTAAAGCTGTCACTCGAGTTTCCCTGACGGTTTCCACGCGGTTTGGATCGCCAGCTGTAACGGGGTTCTGCCAGCTGTTCCCGGATCTGCCTCGAGGTTCAGCTCACAGCTTACATGCTCCGTCGCCGCTCGCTTCACACAGGTTACTCTTCTCCGTAGGAGCAACTTGGTGATTTTACGCGGCACCGTCGGCCAGTGTGCGTCCACTGGCTTTCACGACAGGAAAATCGGCGGGAGACAAATTGATATCGCACTTACTGCGTTAGCACGAGTATGGGCCACTCGGCGTCCTCTCTCTTCCTCCCTTCCTCCTTCCCTCCCTCTCTCTCTCTCTCTCTCTCTCTCTCTCTCTCTTTCTCTCTCTCTCTCACTGACAAAAGAACTCGCTCTTCCCCTGATGCCCACTGAGACTGAAAAGAGATCTTTCCAAGTTCAAGGTGCGCATTTTTGGAATTCATTACCTGCTGAGTCTAGAAAACTTCCTTCCCTCAGTAGATTTAAGAACGCAGTTAAGGAGTACCTCTTCGAACTCGATTAACATTCCTATGTGTTAATGTATTAAGTGTCGTCCATATACACCTTTCTTTTATTGGTATGAGTGTATTTAATGGATGAGTGAGAGGAGTGAATGATACATTTGTAGTGTGAATTTGTTGAATTTTAGCTCCTTGACTGATATATATTAAGACACTTTTATATTTAAATTTATTTGCTTCGAACTGTTTTATACAAACTGCACACTGTAATATTACTATTAATTATAAGACTGACTTACTGTGATTAATCTCTAGTATTTAAGACTCTGTAATAGCGGCTGTTATATCACAGACGAATAAGTGCACAATATTTTATATTTTACATTATTTTATTTTGTTTTCTCTAATTTAAATTTGTATTATTACATCTTTATATAATTTTGTAAGAAACTTGCAACTAAATTCATATCTATCTATCTATCTCTCTCTCTCTCGTTCGTTCGGCCCGGCCTCGCTGAGTAGTTGCAGCTCTCCCCTGGTTCGTGGGATTGTAGAAGATAGTGGGGGCTTCGTGCCTCCACCACTGCCGCTGCACTTACTTTTTCTCGACACAAGCTGCGCATACACGGGAGAGCTGCTGGCACGTGGCGTTCTTCGCCTCGGCCTTCTTCTCCATTCCCTCGCAGTTACGCGCGCGCTCTCTTTCGCTTACGCATGGGAATTGAAAATGCGTTTGGCAACCGACGTCGTTACAACCTTTAGACGACCGGGATTGGACATTTAAAAGCGCCATTTAAAAGAGCCCAAATTAGTGTCTGCCATCATGTATCAACTATACACAAAGTTCATATCACAGGGCAAGCCGATATATCGGATTTCCGGTCGAATAAGGTAAAGAAAAAATTGTTTATTGTACGATATTATGATATTCCTAAGAGCCGATGAAAACGTGACCCTGGGGGTTTTCGGAGTCGCTGATAACGAAACTGGGGTCAGATTTGATAAATTCACTTTAGAAGACCTTCAAAAACCCCCGGAGTCACATTGCACCGAGTTTTAGGAACATTAAAAAATTGAGGAATTTGGGGAGGAGGGAGGAAACAGCGACCCCAAAAACCCACGGGATCTTGTTTCTAACAGAAAAATAAAAAAAATTTCTCCAGACCTGCTATATCGACTTTCCGGTCCTCTAGAGGTTAATAAGATTTATCTTATGTTTATAAATGAATAACTAATTAATTGCATTAAAATAAATTTTATAAATTTCCAATAAGAATTGAAACTAAATACGAGCAATACAAGCCTATAAAACTTACCAAAAAATGTATAAATTTTCAAAAAAAAGTATATAAATTTTCTTTCTATCAAATGTGAAATTACGGTGATAGATGATTTCATAAGGAAGTGAGTCAATAATTGAGAAACACGTATGGTGTTATATTGCGAAGTTAATAGAACTGTAACTGTACCGGACTAGCAAAATTTACATCGCTCGCTGGCACTCACTCGGTTACAATTAGGTACATTTGCTAGATAGGTCTTAGGGAATATGAATTTAAGATGTATAACTTTTCAGATTTGTAAGAATAGTTTTAATTTACTTTTTTACTATTTAGATGAATGAAGATTGTTGATGTTTTTTTTATTTAAAAAACTATACTTTTATTGTTATGCTTTAAATTAAAAAAAAATTAGTAGCCATGCAATATTTTAGTTATATAAATTAATAGTCGTGCAATGCATAGTATTAGAATATTAGATTTAAATATTTTTTTAATATTTAATTATTGCTTCCTTATATAGGAAACTTTTTAACCACTAAAACAAATATCTCTCTCACTCTCTCTCTCTCGTATGGAAATAGCCTATCTGTCCATCTATCCTTCTGCCTATCTATCTCTCTATCTCACTCTCTTTCTTTTTCTTGGATCTGGCGGTTGGTTGCACAGGTGATCGCTTCTTAATTGTCTGAACCACGCCGACCTGTTACTACTGCAACGAAACCGGTGCATAGCGGCTGGCGCCTCGTGGCATTGGAGATGGAGTGCATTGCTGCGGGGAACGTGAGTTCTTTTTCAACTTTTCTCCAGCGTCCCTCAACTTTGAGGTTATGCCACATTGCGAAATTTTCGACATCAATTGATAGAACTGCTTCCTCGCTAAATCCATCCTCGCAGTACTTGGCTATACTCCCGCACTCCGCTACTAAGTTCGCACTACCGTACCCTTTTATTTCCCAGCTCGCGCATGCGCCTCGGTGCAAATCTAACCGCCGACTCTCTTACGCCACCCGTGGTCACTTTTGCCTCTACCTGCTTCGCAAAATTTGTCTGATTCCGAGAAATTTTATATTACCATCTGTCCTTGGCTTCTGGTACGAGTTTTTCCCGGTTGATGGCGACTGTGGTTCCGATGTTGTGCCATACCTGCTCTGCCTTGCATGCCACTGTTAGGCATGAATAAGCGGCCTTTTTATATCTACAAAAACTCCATCTCTCGCCGAACTGGACCATCACTGCAGTGAGCAGACTGTTTGAGGCTTGTGCACATAGATTGCTGTGAAGCATCTTCGCTTCTTTCTTCTAATAAAATTCGCTGCTGTGCAGCTGCAAATTCATATCAACAAACCATGCTTATTACCTAATCACAGCCTGGTAACGGATAAGACAGCTCCGACCCACTAGCTCCAGTTTTCGCCGACGCTACGCCGGCGGCATATCCCGCGCCCTCCAAGCGACAAGCATCTCTAATTTCGCCATCACTCGAACAGATCTCGAAACAGCTTAAGGTACTATTCTAGCTCATCTTGCTCCAGTGACTCTTCAACTTCCCTGTGCTCGCCAAACAACACTGCCGCGACAATGGACGAGGGCCCACTATCGTGGTTTACAAACTGGGCTACAGTCGTGAGTGGCGGTCGCCTCGATCGAAAGGCGGGTTGAGGCTGTTGCAAGCGCGACTTCAGCGCTCGAAGGCACTGGTCGACAAAAAATTAAGGAGGCCGATACATGCGAGCTTCTTCTCTCGGGAATCCCCTGCAATACCGCTCTGAACAATCTCGCCATCTTTCAACGAGTGCTGACGGCTATCAGCTCGCCCTTTCTTGCCAGCTCTGTATCGGACATCAGAGAGTGGCTACCTGGAAGCGATAGAGCTCCTGGCTCGAGCTCCTCCTCGTCATCTGGAACAGCTGTTGTGCCGGTGCTTCCTGCCTTTCAATCAAACACTAGAGCTATCGTCATTCGTCTCTCGTCGCCCCAAAACCGTGACCTGCTAATTTCGCGCTCAGCCAGACTGAAGGACAGCACATGCAACTCGATTTTAGGCAGCGGCGGTGCTACGTATCTCTTTCTCCCTGCTCTTTGGCCAAAGGGCATACATGAGCTACTTAAACAGGCTCTAGATGCGCAGAAGCGCCTAAATTATGCCAGGCCGACCGTGCGTGACTTGATCGTTTGTATGCGTGCCACGCCGACGAGCCCGCTTGTCCCGATTTTTTCTCAGACTGACTTAAATGGACTGCAGCTTGCGCCAGGCAACACTTGAAGGCTTCAGGGTCGGCCCTCTTCTTCTTTTTCTTCTTCTTTTTCTTTAAATTCATCGCCGCTTCACGGCATAAATAACACCACTTTTTCTTCTCCCCACATCACTGTCTCTCACATTAACGTCAATCGGCTAAAAACACACTTTTCTCTAATCGAAGCCTATTTTTTCATTCACTCCATCGATGTTTTAGCCGTGACGGAAACATTTTTAACAGAACTTTGATGACTCTGTATTACAGTTGCCTGGCTACTTTTTTTTCGATACGATAGACTGGGCAAGGAAGGTGGTGGCATAGGCGTCTAAATTCGAGAATCGCTCAAAGTAAAGACACTGGGTCAGTCTGACCCACTCTTTAGTAACACCCCTGAATTCCAGTTTCTTGAAATATCAAATACGAATACTTCGCTTCGCTTTTCTGTAGTCTATAGGCGCCGGACCTGTGGAGGCGAGCCCTTCTCTTTCCTTACGCGAAATCGACTGTCATGTCGAGCATGCCAGATACGAGGCCTATCGCCAAGCTTTGCGAAATCTCGAAAGAGCTCGAGCGCATTGCTCACGCCCAATTTTTTCGGCATTTGGAGGCATCTGGCTTTCTTGATTCTCGATAGGCAGGCTTCCGTAAGGGTCACAGCACCCATACGGCCCACTTGGGGATTTTGGATGACGTGAGGGCGGCCATTAACAAGCGCATGATAACCGTGCTTGTACTCTTTGACTTCTCAAAAACATTTTATACTTTAATTTGTCACTTTCTACTTTTGCATGGTTCGGTAATAATAATTTTAAATGTTTTCTACTTTTAGCTCTCGAAAGAGCAACGTATAATTGTCCGTGACTAAAGATTGGTGTTAGTAGATAAACATCAACTTGATTGTATGACTGCCCTTCAATTCTAATTATGCTGTAGAAGACCAGGAGTTAATGAATTAAGAAGTTCGGTTGGTAACATAATATCAATTTTCTTCATTATCATCATTTGCTGTATATATGCTTAAATATTCAACAGTTTTCCCTTCCATATTATTTAACATATTGTTATTAATATTAATTAAATCATGATTTTTAAGAGACAAAATAACTTTATCTTTTAACGTTTTATCATTTACTCGAAGGTTTTCATTTAGTGTCATACGTATAAAATATGGCCATAAATAACTGCCCTTGACTGAATTTTCAATAACTTCAATGCGACTGCCATGACGAACAACTGATAATGTTTGTCTAAAATCCCCTGAAGCAACTACAAGTTTACCACTAAATATTTCTTTGACATTAGATATATCTTGAAGAAGGCGATCGACCGGTTCAAAAGCAAATTTTGATGTCATGGAAATTTCATCCGATATTATAATTTGTACTTCTTTTACCTTTTTACCATCACTTGAATTATGTTTTATGTTGCTTGTTGAACTCTCTGTTATATTGAGTGGTAATTTATATGTAGTATGAACTGTTCTTCCATTAGTCAATAAATGCTATAGCGGGTTAACAATGTTAAAATTGCCTAAGAGTGAATCGTTATCGGGGATTAGTCATTCGAAAGAGCATATTTGGAAGCTCTCTCATCTAAATTTTTAGACCCCTAGTTGGCAATAGAGTGCCACAATCGTAAAAAACGTGTTTTTTGGAAAATAATTTCTGCTGCTTTATTGTTTGCTCCAAAAATTCTGAAAAAATTCATGGATATCAGATTTTTTTCTACAAAATAGCCTGATTTTTTTCAGATTTTTTGGATAAAAATCGGAGTCCGAAAAAATTATTGAAATTTTCAATGATTTTTTAGGCTATGAAGGTCATATTTGGCTAACATCTAAATAATCATTTTTCATGTGTTTTTCCACAGTTTCCACGTTTTTCATGTGAATTAGATACTTCAGTAGGTACTAAAACACCTAAAAATACTCTAGGACCCTTTTCCTGTATGCAAGAACACCAAGAAGTAGTCTAGAAATTTTTCCCAACTCCTAAAAGTTCATAAACTCAAGTATTACTTCGCTGCAACTGCGACCATTCATCCGTTTGACGCGTACGATGACCGTTGAGTGACCGCAGCGGCGAGAGCTTAGAGCTACCTCCGTAACAGATTATTCTCGTATTAACACCTATAAGCACTTGGTGGTAACGATTGCATTTCTAATAGAAAACGAAGTCAGTAACAGTATATAGATACCTACTTAAATGGATAAAAATTTTGGTTTTGTATTATTATAATCAGTATTATTAGTAACGTTACAATTGTTACTGAGCATTATATTAATTTATAAAACGGAGTCATTTTGCAGTATATAAGTAAGTATTTGATTCTATTGAAAGGGCGTAGCAGGAAAAGCATATGCAATTGACCTTGTCATCAATATTATTCATTAAATGCTTTAACTGAAGGTGTTCAAAAATGGTGCTTCTGTGCAAAATTTCAGCTCCGTAGCTCCATTTTTAGGTTAGTTATGGCCAAAAACGTGTTTTTTCGATTTTATTTTTTTTTTCAGTTTCTAAGTCACTTACGACCTTGAAAAAATTCATAATGATGCACTTTTATGTGTGAAAGAAAGAGTATTTTTTTCAGCAGCTAGTCACCAAAACCTGCTTTAAAAGAAATTCCTGAAAAATTTGATGTTGTATAGCTTAAAAACAAGGGGGGGGGGGGCACACTCCTAAAAGAAAATTTTTTTTCGTAGATTTTTAACTAATTTTTTATATAAAATTATATTAGATAGCAGATAAGTGGTGCGTCACATCTTGAAGATTAAATGATTTTTTTTATGTATTATAACACTTTCGGAGCCATTGAAAAGTACATAAATTGGCTTACATATTGCTGTTTTATTAGCATGAATTTTTTGAAGCAGGTCTAGCAAGTAGAAAAATGGATGGAATATGAAAAATTCATTTTTAAATCTAATTCTAGGCATTTTAATGTTTATTTCTTAATTTTAAAGCCTTATTAGGGCTTGAATGTGGCTTAAAAATACTATTTTGATTAGCTAATGACAGTCCAAAAAACTACAATCTATATTTAAAATCAGCAGCTGCCAAAATCCCCTTAAAACCATACTTTTAACGGTGAGTAACTCAGTTTTTTTTGTATGCTCACCGTTATTTTATGTCAGTTAATGCATTCGTCAAGTTCAGCATCAGAATACTTTTTTCAATGACTTGTAACATGTCACATTTTTTAATATATTTTTATTTCGAGAACATATAATCTATTATATATAGCACTGCATTCTGATTTATAATTTTAACACCGTTATTTTGAAGATTTAATATATATATAAATTATTATTTCGAAATTGAGATATTTCTTTGGTAAATCTTCGATCAAGATTGCACTCATATTAAGGACCATGTGCATTATACATGAAAAACCTTTTCTTTCCAATTTTTTGTAGTGTTAATAGTCAACAATATTGCTACGAAATTCATGTGTAATATTAGCAATTTTAGTTCAATATTGGTTGAATGTTACTAAGAAAAATATTTTTAGTATTTTTCTTTAGTAACAATTAAAGTATAAAATGTACAGTACAGCATATAGCCATCATGTAATGTAAATTATATTGTGTATATTGTAACGGGGCTGTTTTTACTGTGTGCAGTACCGATGTACTGCACACTCCTACCTTTCCTGCACGTTGCAGCGGGAAAATCTACACGTGATTTTCCCCGTTGATCTGGTAAAACGGCCGCTGTATAAATGCGAGACTCTCTTGACGAGTCTCGCTTTCCGTTGCTCGGACTTATTTAAGCACAGTATTAAAAATTGAATACATTTCGAATTTATTTTTAATTTTCGTTGTGACAGCGATAAATAAGTTTACCTTAAAAATCGAACTACTTAAATAATTCAGACGATATACTTCATGTTCGATGGAGAGTTAAAGAAAAGTTCCCGGCGACTCGGCGTGGATAGGTTTCGGCTGTTATCGCTGACGGTTGAGCCGCCGGGAAAGTAGAGGGGATGGCTTAGTGCGGGCCGGTCGGTCATCGTCACTTTGACAGAGAGTTAGTATGTGCAGTTCGAAAGGTCGAGGAGCGTGAAACCGCGATCGCGAGCGCGTTTTGAGTCTTGAAGTATTAACGCTTTAATAACTGATTTTGTAGTCTCTGCTAAGATATATTAAGACTTAAATCGTATCGTCATTACGTCGATACAACGAGGTGTTTCCGCTGACGGGGTGCCTTAGAAGGTGAGTTACTCCGGTGCGAGAAGGGGATCCGGTTTGGCCGTTGAGCCAACTCTCTGTCG
>UELU01086977.1:0-26969 GCA_900490025.1 Megastigmus dorsalis
AGGCCCGGGAAAGAACTAAAGTGGACGTATTTAAATTCGCACGATAATGCTATATAAATTGGAAAGCAAAATATTATGAAGTGTGTATACGACGAGTCTCTGGGAGAGGAGGAAGAGGAACTCTTAGGTCATTGTATACTCTATTCTATATAACACATACAGTTAATATCGAAATGTTTTCTGTATTATATAAGCTAAATTTTAATAAGAGGTATCAAAGTAATTATAATCCAGCTTGATTAAACACGTCCCTTATAGAATACCATATCATGGGGAATAAGAAAAAATTATCGGTTCTATTGATATATATTTTGGATCCTGTTGGTCTCCGCGAAAAAATCTGAGTAATAAATTGATGTTTTTTCAAGACATATATATTTTGTATCTAAGAATTGTTAAAATATCTCGTAATTTAACATATCTCAAATATATTAAAAGACTTTCCAAAATCTGATTCAAGCCCTGCTATGATTCTCAATGCAATATCTACTCGGGATTCTGAGATGATATGGTGCCAAAAATAGTTTGACTAAGAAATACATAAATTAATATAGCAATTTTTTATTACTAAGATAACAAAATCGTTTAAATTTGTTTATCAAATTTCTGAATCACCTTGGAACTTTAGAAACAAAAGAGAAAAATTATCAGAACTAATGTTTGAAAAATATAATGTACCAGCGTATTTACTTGTAAAAAACGCTTTATTAGCAGATTTTGCAAGTGGAAGGGCTACTGGTATTGTTGTGGACAGTGGGGCAACACATACATCAGCTACACAAGTTCAAAATGGATTTGTATTAACACAAGCAATTATTAAATCTCCACTTAGTGGAGATTATAATTCTATGCAAAGTCGACAATATCTTCAAGTACGTATAGTATAATAATATTAATCATAAATTTTATGAAATTGGAAATATTTAAATTAACTATTAACAATAATAGAAATCATTTACTGAATTCTTGTAAAACAATGTATTTACCAAAAAAAGAGTCTCTTTAAAAAAAATAATATCATTACAAAAATTTGAATTTGAAATAGATATATATTTCCGTATATATTCGGTATCTAATGTAATAAGTTTGACACTTTATATACAAGTAGTACCTATGCGCTAAAGCTTTTGAAATGCGCGGGCAAGCCGGGCTGTATTGGGTTAGCTGACGCTGATCTGATTTCGATCCAAAATTGATTTCTCTTCACTCAATTATTTAAATAACTACATTATAAGTACATATTTACTTTGTTTTAAATTATTCAGAAATGTTTAAAATCTACATTTCAACTTTATTTGTAACGATCTTAATATTTTTGTCATCAATATTGAACTATAATAAAAAGTTTAATGAATTCTCTCGTAACAGCACATGTATAAGTACGTTACTTTGACATTGTTTTTTTCAAAAACTCTATTGTGAATCATTTCAAAACTTTTACAAGATCTTTTTAATGCATTTAATATAAGATTAAAATAAGTTTCAAAAGTTTTTTATTATTTCTACTTCACAACCATACCCCTTAACTGTTATAAAAGCATTAGAATCATCCTTGCAAAAAACAGTTAATATGTAAGAATTTAAAACAATTGATTTACTCAAGTATTTAAAAAAAATATTTAAAAAACAATAACTATGTAAAACAACAGCACCAATCTTGATTTTTACAACATTTCGACCATTTCATATACAGTCATCTTCAGGGCTATACAAGTAATTATATACAAATTTATTTAAAATAATAATTATCAAATTAATTTTTCATTTATAAGAAGAACTCGCCACAATATTCTTATGAAACTAGTGCAAGATTAAAACAATGTGTTTAGTAAAATTGTAAACTGTCACAACCTATAAACTTTATAAAAAACATGATTTTAATAACACGAAGGATGAGCATTAATATATGTACAGTTTAATTTAAAATTTATTTACCATAAAACGCTCTTTTGGAAAAGTCACTTTCAATGAAATTTAAATAATGCATCTCAAAAATAGATGTAAGTCAAAGTGAGATTGAGCTAAGTTTAAACCCAACGATACGAAAATTTGAATCGAACCAGCACAACAATAACAATAAGAATTAAGGTAGAAGAAAACATACATATATATACAATTACAAAAGGCAAAAGTAATCTGACTATCTGTACTGATCTTGTCTATATAGCTACTTTATATGCTTGTTTTAAGAACTTTTATGTGTGTACATATGTAACATATCTTTTCATTATTTTGACAATATTTTTTATTTTAAGGTTACTCTAACTATTCAGAATCTTTATTCATAATTAAATGAACCTAAGAACAATCACATACGTAGATGTAGCTGCCCACCGATAGGCTCATCTTACAAACTTTTAACAATTAATAACTCGGAAACTACTTGTCAAATCGAAAAAAGAGAGAGACACCTGGTTCTTAGAATTTCGCAATGTATCGAATGGTATATATCCTGTGCGACGAAATCTTCCGAACCTGTATAATTACTTGTTTAGCCCTGAAAATAACCATATACGAAATGGACAAATCGTTGGCAAAAATTTAAATAAATTGGTTCGTCAAAATCAAGATTGGTGTTGTTGTTTTACTCAATTATTAGTTAATGTTTTTTGTTAGTTTTTATACATACCATAACTTAGTTAATAAGTTTGTGCAATTTTGTAAAGTTCTGTTCTTTGAATTGCAGAACTATTAGATTGTTGATAGACGTTAATTGTTCATAGAACTACCAACACCAATCTTGATTTTATATACGAAATGGACGAAACGTTGGCCAAATTTAAATCAATTAGCTCGGCAAAATCAATATTGGTGATGTTGTTTTACTCAATTATTAGTTAATGTTTTTTGTTAGTTTTTACATACAATAACTTAGTAAATAAGTTTGTGCAATTTTGTAAAGTTCTGTTTGGTTCTGCTCTGTAAAGTGTTTTGATTATTGTAAATGATTTGGACTGAATATATTGCCTATGGAATATGAATTGACTTCAATTATTTTAAATTTGTGTATTAGTAAATGGTTTTAAATTATCATATTAAACGCAGAGCTAAAAAGGTATGCGTATTAGAATTCAATTGCGGTTGCCTATGCTTAAAACAAATTAATAAAAATAATAAAAATATTTAATATTACAGTAAAAAATGTACTCAGTAAGCATTTACAATTCTATAATATCAATTCTATAATATTTACATATATTTACATGTATCATTTTGTGTGCACTTTATTCTAATTTGTATATATCTTGATCAGGAGTTGCCAAGATCTTACCCTGATCCGTGTAATCAAAATCTTGATTAGGGCCTGATATCATCCTTAATACAATTTCTATTCGAGGAGATATCGAGTCCAAAATAGTTTGATCGGCTATTTCTCTTGGCTCAGTCAAACCAAAAAACTCTTAAATCATTATTGTAATTTTTTATTACTAAGATAACAAATACATTTAAATTTATTGTTAGATATATTATTTTTTTTTAAGTTTAAAAAATTCAAGTACTTTTCTAATTTTACTCCGATTTCAAGATGCTTTATGAATAATTTATTAAATAAAATGGAAAAATAACAATTTTTCTACCTAGTAATAGATAGGAAAAATAATTTAAAAAAAAAATTGCCCGTAGAGTTTTCAGCCGTTATGGCGCTGCGCTACCTGAGTTTTCGGCCGTTTTGGCGCAGCGGTCCCTTTCACAACGCATCTCTCCCCACCACGCTTGTTCGGATTTACTCGGAGCCATTCGGAAATTCGACACTTGGCTGTCCACCTACTTTGAGCATGGGAGCTATGCGAATTATGCGTGGCTGTGTCCCATGCAGTTATAGCGTCAGTGCCACGTGTTTTACGCTTAGCTTCACGCAACAAACGCTCGAGTGAGGTGCGTTCTGCGCATGGGGGATAGCCATGCTATAAGCGCGTTGCCTCATGCACTCGGCGCGTGAAAATTTCATGCTATAGTCGAGTGGCATGTGCTCATGCGTTATTCGCGTGTCTTTTCTCTCCGAGTGTGTACGCTCTCGTAGACTGAAAAATCGAAACTGACGCTTAGCAAGACTCGAAACTGACGCGCTACTCTAACATAATATAACCGAAATATTTTGTGCCAATGTCCCCAGTACCTGCTATACCGTTATTTTGAAAGAAAAATACAAAGGTGGGGTCCTACTATAAGTCTAAGTATGAAATTAAAGCGAATACTTGAGTAGTGCTCCGCCCCATTTGCTGTACGCTAGAGCCCGTAGTCAGAATTCAGAGAGCGCTCGCTCCAATGCTCATAAAATTTGAACGATTGTAAATATCGTTTTGCAGTTTTCAGGGCGTATTTTTGAACATCAAAGCTAACGATTGATGGAAAAAAGAAAATTTTTTTTTGAAGCCTCTAACGTGTTTAGATTCCATAGCTACGACACCGATTCTCCAGCTGTACTAACAGTGAATATCAATTCCGGAAGTCCAGACTCTTCTATCTTGTAGAGGATGTCAAGACGAACAAAATAAGCTATAATAACCCTATTTTAAAGTTATTGAAATTACCGTTTGGCCCTCAAAACTATGAAAATTATGTATTTTGCGTTAAGATTCGGTAGCTAAGGCACCGTTCTGCAGTTGCGCCATCGGTTAATATTAATTCAGGAAGTCGAGACTATTCTATATTGTAGAGGAGGTCAAAACGAAGAGACTAAGCTATAATAAGCCCATTTAAAAGTATGTAAAATTACCGTTTGGCCCGAAAAACTAAGAAAATTGTGTATTTTGCGTTGAGATTCGGTAGCTAGGGCACCGATTCTGTAGCTGCACTAACAGTTAATATCAATACAGGAAGTCCAGACGAAGAGATCAAGCTATAATAAGCCCATTTAAGAGTGTGTAAAATGACTCAGATAATGTTTGCTTATTACGTTGTTTATCAATGAATTAGTACCGAATTAAGAGATTAAATTTCAATTGCTTATCAAACACGGATTTCGGTGTATTGATGATTTACTACTACTTTAAAAACGTACATTTTTATTTAGATGGTATACCAATGTTTTATACTATTCTAAGCATCATTTTCGAGAAGTCCTGAAAGGTATTTTAAAATAGAGAATTTATTATAAGGTTTCAACAATCAAGTGCACGCGTCAGACTGCCGTGCCTTTTATTTTTCGCTGAACCTACGACTAGCGAATGACGGTGTGGAGAAAGAGACCGAGAGACGGCGCAGCGACGGACGGCGGCGGAGAGGCACTCAGCGGGCCGCCCCACTCTACTCTCCTCGCACTCTGCTTGCTGCTGTAGCTTCACGCTGATTAGCCTGATCGACTGATTTTCACTCGATGATTACGCACCGACTACTCATCGGATCGAAAGTTTATTAGTGATTTCTTACTTAGAATATTTTGCTCTATCCGAATCCATACAGTATGATATTCTATTTGTTAACACCCTGTATAACGATATACATCTCAGGTGCACAATGAAATATTTTTATATTCACAAACAAATCTATTGCACTGATAAGCTTACAAATTTCTAATGCAAACAATAGAAAATATAAATTTTAATTTTTCGTTCATTACATAATTTATTAATACAAATATAAATATAAATATAAATATAAGACCAAAATAAAATGAGTTTTAACTCGGGTGTGGTGCCTTATTAAGAACAGCGATGCCAGATAACAATTGTTAACACCTTTAGTAGCTTCGATAGCTTATCTGGCATCTCTATTCTTTAAAATCGGATGCTTCTTTATTAACTTTTAAATAAAAGATGTTACTTTAATTATAAATTATTATCTTGAATAACCTTGAATCCTTATTCTTGATGGGTACAACATAAAGCTCATACTCTTGTGCAATTAGATTGTATGTAGTTATTATAACATCAAATTTGGATAATTTTTTTTCACTTATGTCCCTTAATGTTCCATGGTATATAAAACACTTAATTGACCCCTTCGAAATTTAGTTTTAACTTCTCTCTCCCATTGTTGCGTTACGGAAGCAGGGGAAACTGCCACAGTTCTAATATTAGGAGCTGCAAACAGTTGCGCGTATAATGCGCCTCGTCCAGAATGACACGTTCACAATTTTATAAAATATCTTTAATCTTAATAAATAACTATGAAAATACTCGGTTAAAATTAAAATTTATATTGTGTTTTTGCGAATTAAAAAATAGAGTTACTTGGCTATTTATCACACGATTTTACAACTTTCTATTGTTTGCATTAGAAATTTGTAAGTTTATCAGTGCAATAGATTTGTTTGTGAATATGAAAATATTTCATATAATAGTATTCTTAAATTTTTTAAATTTATAGTAATTTTTTTAGCTTAATTAAAAAACTTTACAATATTGTTTCTTTAATTATTATTGATTTTATATATAAGCATACTTGCCTGTATTTTACTTTTTTTAAATTAATATTATTATTTTGAGTCTGATTATCATCACAAGTATATTCACATTGTACAATTTCACTGTAATCTATACTGTCCATAAATTACTTAATAGAGAATAGAACTCGTACTGTCCATTCGATGTCTTGAAACAAGAGACTCCTTGGTGCCTTGCATTTTTCTTGACGTTAATGATTCTATGCTGCCACGGAATTCTGATCTTCTCAAATTGCTGGTTGGATAATTACTCTCTTGATATTGTTTTTTAAAGTTATCCACTTTACGAAGAAACCTTGGACATTCAGAGTTAATTTCATAGTCAGTAGAATTGATGAACTTGTTTTTTTTTTGTTTTTAGCACTTCACATTTTAAACTGTTTTCAATGTCGGATCCTTGGCTAATCGCTTTTCAAACTTAAGTGAGTGCCAGCTGCTATATATCGAGAGTTACCCCAATGTGAAGGATAATTGTTTTTTTCGCGTCAATCTGACGATGTACTCTTCTTTCTCGTTTCTATTCACTGTTTTCTGGTAGAACTTTTCACATTCTTTTTCTTTAGCTGTCAAAAATTTTTGATAGGGTACCTTTTCAATCTCCCATAATCTACGTATTAGGTGGTCCAAAACAGCATCAGTTGAGAGATTTACTGAGTATTTCGATTTGCAATTAGCCGTGGAGTCCGAAGCACCCGATACAATCCAGCCCAACGTCGAGTTCATGACGATTGGACTAAGATGACTGTCACCTTTGCGTATAGCTTCCTCAATGATGAGTGCATGAACAGAAGCACGTAAGAGAATATCAATCTTACCTGGTTTACTAAAACCAGGATCAGCCAACTACAGGCCTTTGAGATGAGGACACTCGATTGAATACCCCGCAAAAGGTTCGTAATTAATTATTTTAGGTATGACGTATGCTAAGACTTTGCAAGAGAATGAAGATTTAAAATGTGGTTTGACCACAAATCTACTATGCTTTTGCAAAGTATTTGTTCACTGTTACCAATGCCAGAAACTATGACTCTAACAGATGGTTTTTTAAGCTTGAGTACTTGATACAAGCTCTCACATATGAAAGATGACTGTGCTCCTTGATTTATCATGGCGCCACAAGGTAGTGATAGTCCTTGTGCAGACTCAACTCGGATCCAAGCTGTGGCTAATAATACTGAAGTCGATTTTGTTGCATCAAACTCCGCTAAAACTGAACTTGAGGGAGGTACTGTAGCAAGTGAAATGTGAGTCGAGATCTGACTACTCTCGCTCTTTGTCGAAGAATCTTCAGCAACCAAATGACTCGACGAGCTGTCTTTATCGTAGTAAAGTAATCTGTTATGCTTCCTAAAGCACTCTGTGCATCGCTTTTGCGATTAACAATCTTGGGCTTTATGCCTATAGAAACAATTAAAACATAGTTGTTTTCTCATGACTATTTGTGTTTGTTCTTTGGGTTTCTTTGAGAGGAACGAATCATATTTGAAAATAGGATTTGCCCCATTGCACACTGGACATGAAAAAATACTTTTTTTACCATCATCGTTCTTGGCGAAATTCACATAGATCGAATGATTTTGAGTTGTACTGGCGGCCATAGCCGCAACAGCCTCCTGGGCGCTAGCCAGTTGTGGTAACGATAGACGCTCTGTTTATAGAAATTTTTTCATGGCTTCCCATGAAGGAGGTTCATCAGGGTTTTCCGATTTGCCAACCACATCATCCCATTTGATAGTTTATTTGATAGTTTATAGCTTCAAGAATATGATATAAAAATTTCGAGGCAATATCTCAAATAGTTTTGAACTGGGAGCCTTGTAAGTGGCAGCTGCTCGAAGGTCAGAAACGCGCCGAGCCGAAGGGTCGGAAGATCGCTATTGTACGGGCTCAGGCGGCATCGTAAATCTCACCATAGTCTATTTCGGTGCTCGTCTGAGTATATA
The DNA here is from genome assembly GCA_900490025.1 of Megastigmus dorsalis. Lineage (NCBI taxonomy): Eukaryota > Metazoa > Arthropoda > Insecta > Hymenoptera > Megastigmidae > Megastigmus > Megastigmus dorsalis. Next base: position 8,329 of record UELU01086977.1, read on the forward strand.
AGTATATACATATACACAATTTCGACTTATTATATGTGTTCAAACGTGTTTACAGCTGCTAGAGGTAGATATATCCGAACGTCTTGTTTAGTTTTGCAGTAACCGTTCGACAATAGACATCGCACAGAGTATCTCTATAATTACCTTGCTGTTGGGATATTTAATGATGCATTTGTGTCAGTATTAAAAATTTTGAGTACCATGGGGATTATAATTAGACCCGCAGCAAGGGCTTATGTCGAACAACGAGACAGCAGCAGGCTACGTGCAGCAGAGCAACGGCACCAGACGGCGTCAAAAGAGGGACGCACAGCACGCAGTAAAGCTGTAGGAGCCCAGAAGGTACTTTTTGAGGAAGAGGAAGGAGAACTGTATGGACCCGGAATAGCAGATTAACTAAAGGTATGAAAAATATCCATTTACAGCTATGAAATCAGTAGTTAAAACTTAAAACGCGTTTTTCTCGAAACAAAATTTTTTAAATTTGCTGCAGCTCTAACTCGAACAAAAATCATTTTGTCGACTTGAATCTTTTTGAGATTTGTTCGGTATATAATTTGTCATACCATGACGTAGGATTTTTTTGATTACTTGAAAAATGCTAATTTGCCATAAATAAAACCGCCATTTTTTATGAAAAGCGGTCACACTGGTGGACCCCCTTAACATGTGAAAAAAATAATTCCAATGATGCAAGTGCAAGTGAATAAACTTTCAAAGCCAATGATATTCAAAGAAATATTACCAAATATCCATCTTAATTTATGCTTGATGAACCGCTACTTTAAGAAAAAAATACGCTGCTTGCAAAACTCTCTTGACAAAGAATTTGAAATCTTGATGCTGTAGCTCGGTAGAGGTGAACAGTGCTCTACTGTACCAACCTCACCTCGTGGAATTCGTCAAGTCAATTACTTCTCTCCAAAGAAAATCCTCTTGATGACTTGTCTTCGGCTGTTCGTGCAACCAATTTGCACACCTTTTCGTCGCCAATCGACTTTCTCGGTGATGCCTCTCGTCCTCGCTGGTCGATGGATCGTCTCTCGAAGACCAAGCCTGCTGACAATGATTTCCGCCTTTGTCTGTGTGTGCATGCGAAACTGTCGTCGTTGCGTACTTATTACGCAACGATGCTGACCACTGCTTCAAAATTTTCTCGAGTGTTTCTCTCAATGAGAAAACACCCACACTCACACAAGCACTACACACTCATCTCGCGTCCACGTCTTAACGCACTGCCGCGTATGTGCAGGAAAACTCCTTTTCCCGCAATCCAAATTTTCACGACTTGTGGTGCAGTGGCGGCGAGTAGTCATCACTAGAGCGCTTCGCAAATGGCAAGACAGAGGAAATTATTAAAAGATACTACTATAGCACAATAGGATTCACTCACGCATACATAAGTGACAGGATAAAGAAAGGACAGGATTGCATTCATAACACAGCCAACCATCACTGTTTGGAGGTTAGGAAACATCTAACTACGATACGAAGAAAGTACGCATAATTAATCTCCTCAAGCAAGTCTAGATGATCATTACAGCTTTGTAGAATTGTGGCTTCCACCAACGTTCAAGCGCGAGGTTCACAAGCGGCCTACATAGGGCGCCGGGAAAGGAAACAGCGGCTTGTGCCGCGAAATAATTGAATCAATGAGCTAGTCGCGTAATGTGCATGTGCGGTTAGAGTTTAGAATACTAAATTCGTCGCGTAAAGCTCGCGGCTGGCGCCCTGAAAATTGGCTTTTCCGCATGTGTGCGGGATAAAGTATATAAAAGAGCTAATATTTTATATCCTCGTTTTTCACTTGAACCCCTACCATAATCCCTAGTAGGGCATTACAGTTGACGCCTGCAACGTGGCACCCCATGTTTGCGAATTTTACCGCTTAACGGCTGAAGCAAAATTAAAGGCAGCATTTTATATATGATTTCATAAAAATATCTTCCATTACTGTGGGCGGTTTTCGATTAGCGTGGCGTACTAAATCACGTAACTTCTCGTTACATTAAGACCTATAACGGAAAAGAGCATCAGTCGACGCTGTAGAAAACTGGCAGCGCTGTTCACGGTTTCGAGTTTTTTTTTTATTTCAATTGGTTTCGAAAATTTTTTTTTGTGTTAAGAAAACAAATTTTTGCTACTACTGGAGGGAGAGCAGATATTCCACGATTGCTGCGCGGCATCATTTCAGAAATTCTGGATTTTACTTTTGTCATTAAAGCTTGCCTACAGCTACGGTGTTACATTTGCCACGGTTGAAGAGTTTACTCATTTGCTTGTTTTATTTGTTTTGAAACGGAAATTCGATTACTTTCGAAATTTTTTTTGAAGAATCTCGACGGAGTGCTGGGTGTATTAAACCAATGTAAAGGGAAAGTTTCGGTCAATCGGTTTTGACGAATTAGATAAAATTTTTATGCAAGATTAAAAACTTGTGCCCACGGTCCTTGTAATTGGATGGCAAGTGCTCACCGATTCATATTGTTTCTTGCGTTGCATCGCATAGCTATCGGTGTGATTTAATTCCTCCAGTTCACGACAAGAAGCTTATCCAAAAATTCTATTTTTTTTTCTCTTTACTTGGTTAATTCTGTCCTCGTAAGATAGTTCTTTTTAAGTTTTGTTTTATTGCTGCTCTAGCACTAGAGAATTTTTCTTCTAGCTTGCTGCTTAGTTTTTTTTTATTTTCTTTTCAAGCCATATAATAGGGTGGTGCTAAACTTCCTGAGCTGAGACAGAAAGAATAAAGGCACTTGATATTCCGGGTTTTGTATTTTTTTTCATTCTTTTCGATACTTTACTCCGTATAGCATTTCGCCATGAATCTGGAAAATTGGAGTTTATTATCATCGTTTGTGAATGAAGAAGATTTGAGGAACCTTGAGTCTAGACTAATCCGAAGAGTCTTGCATAATCTTTCTGACGGAAAGGTGTTCGATTACTCTAACAGAATAGAATTAAATACAGATAATAATGTCAAATTGGTTAATGACAGACTAGAGAGGCATGAACTTAGAAAATTTTATGGCTTTGAAGCAGCTTCTTGGGATGCCTTCAATTATGAAGCAGAAGAAGCGGTTTCAGAAACTAGCCTTGGCATATCCCTTGCCAGGTAGATAACGAAGCCGGCTTACCTAAAGAGGTTTCTCCAGCTCCCGTTTCTCAAGCGAGCGCGACAAACTATCCGAATCATTGTCTCCCGCCTATCTGTCCAGAAGAGTGCGGAGGAACACACGATCGAACTCAAGGTTCCGAGGGATCTAGCCGCGGAATGGTGGTAGACAGGTTACAGACTGGCCAGGCGATAAGCCGATTTCGGAATCCGCTTACTCTGTATGGCCAACTTTGAGACCTTTACTTCTCAAATCAGCTTCAAGAAGAAACTGGAGCAGTTACTTTCGGATTGGAACGCTTGGGAATCCTGCTCTGCCCCTACCCCTTCGAATAATTAAAGATAAACGAATTCGTTTGCGTTTACCGTCGGACAACGTAACTTTTTCTAGGAATTCTAGTCTGAACCCTCGAGCGCAATCGACAAGATACTCATTAAGTCCTATTCCTCAAGCAACTGAAGAGGACTTTGACCTAGCGATCGAATCCAGCTTCAACGAATAGATTACCCCAAAACGTAGCGATGTTTAGGGCGGGAAGTTCAAAAGACTTATTCGATAGTACAACGTACGCGCGTATACGTCATACACGATATCGTTATATATATATACGCCGTTTCATCAGTCTTGTAAAATAGACTATCATTTCTATTAACATTCATTTTTTTTTCAATGCTCAGAGCAGAAGCCGATCGCTCTCCCCTCCTTTCTTCTCTGACCGCTCAGTGCAACGAGCAGCCTACGATGTCAGGCTGCTCACGTGGCATAGCGACGGCCAATACGGCTCGCGGCGCGCCAAACCAGACAGTTTAAAAACCGCGACTCTCTGACGATACGGGACCTTTAGACTTGGGAACACTGCCAGAGCGCTACTCGCTCAGGCCTTATCCATCAAACGGCTCCTGCCAAGTCGCGACTTCGTTGCACAGGCAGGTCTCGCAACTGACGTCCTTGCCGAGGGCCGAGTGATCACTCGCCCAGACAAAAAGGGACGAATACTTCCCTCGCTCAAAGCGGCCCTTCCGCTCGTGCGTCAGGGAAAGTAAAGTTGCGAGGCAGTCGAATGGGTAAGCCTTAGTTTAAAAGGTCATTGAACTAATCGTCGGTTTATCCATTTATCTCGGTGACATGTGAAACAGTTATATCTTATATTGAAACCGGTACATCTATCGCGAACTAACATTAGTGCTCTATCGAGGTATTCTTTTGTTAAATAACGAAAAAGAAAGTCTAATTTATTCAAAACCCTCTCCACGCATCTTGACGCTTTTGGCTACTCCCTGAGCTTACGTCAAGTACTACCTACTGCTCTATAAATGTGAAATCGCCTAGCTCTACGGATAAGGATGCGAGGCCAATGAGTCCGTGAAATCCTCCCATAGTCGCCGGAGTTTCCTCTAGCCATAATAGGAGAAGAGTTAACGCCCATCTAGCCCACGTCGCATCCAACTCGCCGTTCTCTCGAGCAGAGATAAATGCTTCAAACATGGATTCTCAGCGGTTGAGGAGTGATAAAATCATTCGACCTAGCAGTGCGTCGGCTTCACTGCGACGTACGCCAGTCTCTATACGGCCCAATGCTAAGGGGAATAGATTATCTTGCTCTAGCAATGCACCCATGGTAACGGAATCTACTTGTACAAGGTATGGTATCGAATTACCTAGCCAAGCTACGGAAGAAATTAATGCGTTCGCTCCAGTGTCTACTTGAAGCACGTATAGCATCAGTACGCCTCCGTCCGAGGGGAATACTCAATGAACCGCAGGACTATTTACGCGCTGGATCAATCGATGGCAGGAGGGAGCCACTATGCAAGATAATCCAGCGAATTGTCAGAACTATCCATCCTTAAATCAACAATATCTAGCCTTTAATCGACAAAATACTCCAGCTGACGCTCAAAATAACACTTGATCCAACCTACAAGACATAACTATTCATAGACAATGCGACCCATGTTATAATGTGGAAAGCTGTGACATTGGGCCCGAGATTGTATGGAACACCGACATTGCTCACAGTCAACTGAACAGTCAACAGGCAACCGAGGAAACGACTACCGGAGGAGGCGATGAGGGTAAATGCTTCCTCCCCGGACCAGTCAAACCCTGACCCATTGCCAAGTAGCAATTATCAATTGTCGAATAACAAAGGAAATTCTTCTGTAAATGTGCCACAGTCGCTCATCCAACGTAGTGTATTCAGTAGCGCGGAACCTCGACTTTTTTCCACTATCGAGTGAAAAAATCTGATTGGCATGCTAGATGATGGATCTGTCCTCTCATATATCGGAAGAGGTCTGAGAAGAATGTTGCAAACCAAGGAATTTTGGAAGCCAAAGTCGCTATCGACGAAGACAAGCGAACTGTGCCGTTCAGTGTAGCTGATGACTTTCTGTACGAATGCTTCCTAAGTATTGATTTCAAACGCCTCTTCAAGCTAAAAATTAATTAGGAGAATGACTCTTGGTGGACCCCAAGAGGTATCTTTCATCAGTTCTATCCATATGTACAAGATCCCAGTTGCTTTCCAGCGATAGCGAGTATACGACGATTAGCTACAGCCTCACAAATCGAGCAAGAGCGATTAGCAGCATTACTGGATGAATTAATTCCGCCAACACCTATTTGCTTAGGTGTGACGAGGCTAAGCTAACATCGAATCGATGTACAAGGGTATGAGCCTTCGGCGCATATCGTCGACAGCGAGTACGACGATATGCGCCGAAAATGTATGCGATACTTCTCGAGCATGAAAGTAAGGAGATTACGGCCTGTTCAATGCCAGGCAGAGACTTGCATCAATATACTTGCATGCCGTTATGACTGCTTCAACCACCTTCCAAAAGTTCATGGATCATTTTTTAAGGCCTGAGTGGGATCCGTCCGTCTTTGCATATCTTGATGATAAATGACAAAGATCTTTCTATCGGTCTTACAGTCTAATCAATATTCATGGGCAATCAGATTGCCTTTTTTTACAATCACCCCCGAAGAATCTGAAATAAACTTATATTTAACCCTGAAATAAACATTTATTAGTAAAAGACAATCTGACCGACCCCCACCACCCAAACATGCCCGAAGTTTCGAGCCCAACCCACTCCGGCTCCTCCTCAGGGACTGAAATGGAAAGCATGTTTAGCCTGCTTATATACCCATCCCTCCTCTCCCCACCACCAACCCCCCTCTCCCCTTTACCAATTTCCCCTTACAACTTAAATTAATAAAGAATGATAAATGTTATCTAATTTACTCGACTCTATCATTAAATTAACATTATTTCGATTCCTTAGAATGTGGATACTCACCCTCTTATATTTATTCCTGATCCCCTCTTCTAAATCCTCCACGCTCTCGAAATCGAGAGAATGCAAACAATTCATACAATGTTTTTTTAACCCCGAAGTAAACTTTGTGCTCCGTAAATTATATTGATGTTCATACATTCTTTTTTTCAAATATCTACCCGTTTAGACAATATAACATCCATCATAATCTCTACAATTAATTTTATAAACTACTCCTAATTTTAAACATTTATCATCCTTGTCTTTACAATTACTAAATAACCTACCCAAATTATTATCATTTCTAAAGAAAACTTGAATATTCCGTTTTCTAAACACCGTTCTAATCCTTTCCAACAATCCTCTAACATAACGAAAACTAAAATATACATTCTTCCCATTCTCATTCATTGTTTGTTTATCTACCTGTTTCCTTAATTTATCATTATAAATTTCCCACACTCTCTCCTCAATCATTTTATCAATAAATTCTCCCGGATAAATATTTTTAATAAAAGTTTCTTTAACTAAATTTAAATTCTGTTTTCTAAAATCTTTATGGGATAATTTAACCGCTCTGTCAATGACACCCTTGATCGCACCTATCTTGCTTACAAATTGGGGGTGAGAATTAAAATTTAAAAATGTACCTGACCATGTTATTTTCTATACCAATTTAAGTTTACTCTATTATTATTGACTCTAATGATTCTAATATCTAAAAAACCCAATTGATTATCTGACTCGACCTCTTTTGTAACTTGAATTCTATCATGGATAGAATTAAACACATCCACTATTTCGTCAACAAAACATGCAGGTACAACTGGAAAAATATCATCAACATATCTTTTGAAAATAATTGGCTGAAAAACCATTTTTGACAAAGCAATACTTTCCAATTTTTCCATTACTTAATTCGCTATAACAGCTGACAAAGGTGATCCCATTGGACAACCATATTTTTGTTCATTTAAACTATTATCAAAAGAAAAAACTGTGTTCTTGAAACCGAAACATCGGGCATGTTTGGATGGTAGGGGCGGTCAGATTGTCCTTTACTAATAAATGTTTATTTCAGGATTAAATATAAGTTTATTTCAAATTCTTCGGGGGTGATTGTAAACAAGGGCAATCTGATTGCCCATGAATATTGATTAGACTGTAAGGCCGATAGAAAGATCTTTGTCAGTTTATAGTAGAGTACAGTGGAATTAGTAATAATTTTAATATCTTGACGATATTATCATTGTCACTTCTTCATTTGAACATACTTCGCAGGAAATGGACCAAGGAAGAGCCGTCGCTTCAGGTCCAGCGGTCCTGGGAAGTGTCCCGGCTCGAGAAAGTGTACGCAGGGCAAGAGGCATCTCTGCGATACTCTACTCGAGACCTAATCGAATTTTCAATCGAAGTGCCAGCAGCAACACCGTTGGAACCAGTGCCTCTTTAACAATGCTCGTCCAGTGACTCCACTCCCTCTTTCTTCCAGGCCCAATGCCATCTAGCCTCCAGTCTCAATTTGCTCCAGCTCCATCATTTCATAGTTTCCGATATCCACCGCCTATAGCACCTACTTTTACTGTTTTTACATTTCCATCTCCAGCCCTGAATATAACATTCCTCCAGCCTCTATGTACTCTAGCTCTGTCCAACCCATCACTCCGGCCTATTTACCCCATGCAACCGCCTCACAAAGGGCTCCGGCTAACCAACCAGCTTTGACAACCGTGGCAGAAATAATCAAGTCTGATGCCGACGCCCAAAGTATGTCGAGCGGATATCGTGCCTCACGTCCATCAGCAAAAGCTGGTACTTTGAAATGGGGGTGCTGAAATTGCGGCCGTCAGGGGTCACAGCTGGACTGTCTGACCTTCACCCCGCAAACGAGGTTGCGGACAAAAAAATTATTCTTTAGCAACATGCAATTTTTAAAACTTATTCTTAATGCATCAAGTAATGTGTATTTTTTACGAGCTCTCGAGGTATCGCAAAACCAGCCAAGGGCCAATTAAAAGCATGATAAAATGCATTAATCTTGGATTATTTAAATTTGGAGACTGTTCAATGATTGTAATTGTTAAAGCTTATTATTAGTGCATTATAGCATCTGTGTGCAGAGTTTCAAAGACTAAACGCTGCTAGATTTCTGTTACGAGCACTTGAGGTATCGAAATACAAGCCCGCGTCACGCGTATCACGTGTGAGAAGACGGACGACGAACACATGCAATACCTATAGGTATACCTATGGCGCTCAGTCGCTTGCACGTCCGAGGACTTGGTCAACGCAGTAAGCGTCTATGTATTCAGCTAAACGAGTAGAGCAGGGAAAGTTATGCGCGCTTTCCTTCCCGTTCCTCGGTGCTTCTACTATAGCGCGGAAGCTCCACCCACTCTCTTCCCTACCGTCCGCGCCGGCGCGGTAACGGTAGAACGAGCTGATTGGCTGATTTTCTAAATTTTCAATTGCCAATAACTCCAAAAATATGCATTTAATCGAAAAACGGCAAAGTTACGTATGTCTTAGAATATTCACCTCTATCCAGTGGATCCTTTTGCGGGGTCAATAGCAGGATGCACTATATATAGCAAATTATTTTCATCGCAAACTAATTATGATCAATATTTGAATGTCAAGAATACAATAACAATATCATACAGTTGACATTTAGTCAAATACTTTCATACCTTTGTCAGTTTTGCTATAAATCTGTTCAAAGTATCATCGGTAATATTAAGTGTTACTTCGAAAAAGAATATTCGATACTAACAGAATAATGGGAAATCCATTAAGTACTTTTAGTATGAATTTTTGTTTATATAAATATATATATTAAACATAATAGTTTTTTATTTCATCATATTTTTGTAGATTCTAGAAAACATGAAACTGATTCTAATAAAAAAAATGAAAGAATATGTTAAAGAAGATGGTGATATACAAGTATATTAAAATTAATGTATAAAATATTAATCAATGTATACGTACATACGTATGTACAGGTTTGTGTATTTATATAAGTGTATTGATTAGTGTATTAAATTATCATTTTTTGTGTACTAAATAAATTAGTATGTGTACATAAGTATTTGTATATACATATTACTGTTGCAATACTTATTTTTCTTTCACTTTCTTTTTTTCTCTTTTTTTCCTCTTTCTTTTTTCTCATTTTCTTTTTTTTCTTACTTTATATATATGTAGAATCATTAACTTACTTATTAAGTGACGCGGTAATGTCACGATGGCAAGTATGAGTCACACTGTACTAAGTCAAGGGAGCGCATCGCGACATATTATACATTGAATTGACTCTTCTTAAGCTCTTCGTTAAATTCTAAATCTAATAAGAAATTAAGCACTTGCACGTGTGAAATGTACTCGGTCTCAAAATAAAGATATTAATTTTGTCTTCTTTTTGAAAAGATTATCTTGAAAGAAGATACACACATTAATTTAATAAATCGTTTCGAAATTTTGTGGGTTTAAATTCTCTAGTTCTTTTATTTTCCTTCTTCGGAATCATACAACAATCACTCTCAAAATCGAAACTCGAAAGCCATCCTTTCGAGCGGGAAGCAGTTACTCTTGAATCGATTATTATTATTAGCTACAAAATTGAGCCGAGACAAGTGTGCTGTGTGTGGAGCAGAAGTTCGCAGCTCTAGAAATCTATAGAAAAGTGCTGGCACCGTGCAAGGTCTGCAATGTCGACCTAAGGCTACCACCGTGCAACCGCGCGTACGCGTATCTTTGTAGTGTCGTTTAACTTGTATTATTTAAATTTAGAGACGGCTTATTGGCTGTCATTTTTAAAACTTATTATTACTGCATCAGGGAATGTGTGTGTAGTATTTCAAAAATTAATCCCTAGTAAATATTTTTTACGAGCTCTTGAGGTATCGAAAAACTAGCCAGAGGCCAATTCAGAGCATTATAAAATGCATTATCCTCCAAATACACTTCCTATGATCAAGAGCATCAGAAAGCTGATTACTTAGATAGGAGGTACACTCTTGATCCATATGCATCTCGACTTCGTTGCGTAAACGAAGAAATTTACCTGCATCTTCTCTAGGTTGAAAGATAAACCCTTGTCAGCGGCCACTGTTTCTGATTCACGAGTGATTGTTGCAATCCCCTTCTAGAGATCGGCGAGATAGAATGAGTGATAGATCTGGGTGTCGTCGGCGAAGATCATGTGCCGCGCGATGCTCAGAACGAAAGGTAGTTCATTTAAGAAAACGATGAAGAGAAGCGGTCCATGGACGCTGCCTTGCGGGACGCCAGCCATAACCTATACTCATTCTGGGGTCGAGCTACCCTCGTCTACCTCTTACCTGAAACCGATCGTCTTGATTGGAATAAAACCGGGCAAGAGAAGCATTTGACACATGAGAAGTTTCAGCTTGTGAAGCAAGAGGAGTGAAAAAGGTTCGCCGCCAAAGGTCGCGAAAAACGGTGTTGCTCAGCGAAAAATTAAAAAGAGCTGAGATGGGATATGCAAGGGTGCAAGCTACCATTATGAGCATTTCAAATCAAAGTGCGCGTATAAATAGTTGCGCCGAGCCGCCGGAGCAAAGAATCGAGTCGTCGCTGTGATTTTTTAGCCTCGGAGAGCGCGACAGAAAAACACAGAGATAGCGATATATATATAGAGGGATAGAGAGCTAGAGAGTGATAGAGAGAAAGAGATGGAGAGAGACAGAGTCTCTCAGAGCCGGGGAGAGAGGGATAGAGGCAGGGGGAGATGGAGAGAGGCAGGCAGAGACATGGAGGAACGGAGATATTGAAAGGTAGGGAAAGAGATACAGAGGGAGAGAGAGAATCCAAGACGGGGAGAGACGCATAGGGACAGGGGAGACTGAGAGAGACAGGGAGAGACTGGGATAAACGAGATAGATTTATAGCGTGATAGAGACGTCGTGATGGGGAAAGACGCATAGGGACAGGGGGGACGGAAAGAGACTTGGGGAGACTATAAGGGAGGAGATAGAGAGAGATAGAGGGGGAGGGACATATAGCGAGATAGAGACGGAGAGACGCAAGGAGAGACTGGGAGGAAGGGAGATAGAAAGCAATAGATAGAGAGATAGAGAGGGAGGGAGATAGAGATAGATAGAGACAGCTAGATCGAGAAAGACAGAGAGAGAGAGTGAGAGAGAGATAGAGAGAGAAATAGAGAGGGAGAGAGATGTAGAGCTATGTGTAGACAGAGAGAGTGGGTTTAATGAGGATACCAAGACTTTTTATTTGGGTAGCGTATTGGATAGGTACCCCTAGAATGGTGACCTTAGGGGTGGTCTCAAGGTCTGTGCGAGAGAATTTTAGTCCCGTTATATACACTGATGTTATATGTAAAGGTTGTGAAGTAAGGTAAATGGTCCCAGTCATCGAACGATTCCGAGTAATTCCAAATTAAGTCGATTAGAGGTGCATGGCTTCGTTCTAACGATACATTCGTTTGTGGTCCATAGCTATGGCTTGTGCTTCGATCGGAGAGAATTGCTCTTGTTTTTTTGATACGATATTTAAGTGTTTAGCTGTGGCATGTGCAATGGTGGTTGCTCTTAGATTCGATATTGGTATGACAATCAAATGTTTGGTTAAGTTGCATTGCATGGTTAATAAATGGCAGGTGCCTCGTGGAGTGGTCCTCAATTTACCTACGGTGTCTATTGACATTTTATCGACAGCATTGATAGGTGTTTCAGTGATGATCATAGACTCCTTAGTTTTCAGCTGTTCAATTTTCTTCTTTTGATAGCTGGCACATGTTCTTACGAAATCTAAAATATCGTTTCTCATGACTGGCCAGTAATACTCTCCCGTATTTTTTGGTAAGTCTGGTTTATGCCTTTATGTCCTCCAATCAAACTGTCATGTAGGTTAAAAATAATTTTCCGTCGTTCCTCTTTTTTGGCCAATTCGGCCTTGCCGTAACATGTCGTTACCTTTTTTTGGTATATTATCGAAGGTATTGAACAGGATCTCGGTTAGGAGACCCCATTTAAGGTTAAAATATTGTGGCTTTTGTAGGGGCTAATTATTATTTTTCTTCATTTTGGGTGCTTTTGTTTGATATGGAGCGAAATTGCTCCAATTGCAGTAAGGAGTCGTGTACGTACAGTGGTCGGCTCGCAGTGTCTTGATAAACAGTGTACTAGGTTAACTCGTTTGTAAGTCAGTCACTCTCGTGGTGACATCACATTATTCTTCGAACTTATGGAATTGCTTTTAAGATTCTGTTCACTTTGGGTTTCTGATTCAGTGGCTGTGATAAATATACTTTTGTTACTATCGGAGTATTAGTTAAACGGGCCCTGTGTTGGTGATATTGGAAAGTATAAGAGCAGTTCGGCTTCTGGTGGTTAACTGAAATCTAATTTAATCGGAGTGCCTTTCTCCAAGTTGCCGGTGATGTGTTGGACTTTCGAACCTTGGCTCGCGTTGGATGCGCTATCACGCTTTTCGAACCTTTAGGTCTTCCTCCGGCAGAGGTTTAGGTAGGTCCCCTACTAGGGTGCTAGGTCATACGGGTGCCTTCCGTTTTTTTTCTTTTTGTGACCCTTCTTCGAGTACCAGTATTTTCAAATGTAAGCTTGGAACTAATTTTTTCTTCCGTGGATTGATAATAATTTTCTTGGTTGGTGGTTTACGGGTTCCAGGAAAGTGCATGCGCGTTGTAGTTTAGTCAACCGTGATTATATTTAAACCGGTGCAATGATAACCGGTGACTTTGAATATCTATCTCATAAGTCGTTGACCTGGATCGGTGCGGATATGCATTCGGTTAGGTGGTGCATCATCTGCTATTAGTCTAAATTGTCTCCCTAATAGGTAAGGTCGTAATTAGCACATTGAGTAAAGCGGAGCCAGACATTTCTTTTCCATTGTGCTGTAGCTCTGCTCAACTTTGTTTAGAGTTCTTGATAGGTAATCTACCAGATGGTCACATCCCTTTTTCTCTTGACAAAAGACTGCTCCAATAGTATAGTCAGAGCGTTGGCAATAAGTGTAAATTTTTTTCCAAAATCTGGAAATTGGAGAGTCGGGTCGCTGCAGAAACGTGTTTTGATGTCCTCGAAGACTGCCTCCTGCCTAAGTCCCCACTTAAAGGTTGTTCGTTTTTTAATAGGTCTGTGAGCGGTTTGTCGATTTTAGAGAAATTTTCTATAAATCGCCGGTAATAGCCATCGAGGCCCAAAAATTTACGAATATTTTTGGCATTTCTTGGTCTGGGGAAGTTATTTACTGCAAACAGTTTCTTAGGGTTTCATTCCACTCTTTCATCGCTAATTATATGCCCTAAAATGGCTACTTGTTCCGAATCTACATTCAGTGTAATATCCTGCCATGTGGTCTCTGCCAAGCAGGAGCATCCTTTTACAGACTCATCGATCGGGTAATTAGACCATTCGATGATATTATGGTCGCAACTGAGACGTTCGATGAGCATTTAGAGAAGCTCGAGCTAGTAGTCAAACGGGTAGACGGGATAGGGCTCACTATTAACCGAGAGAAAACAGAACTTTGTCAAGAAGAGACAAAATATCTCGGTGTGATAGAGAATCGAGACGGCTTTTGGCTTAATCCAGATCGAGCCCATTGCGAGATCTCCGACACCAAGAATATTGAAGCAGCTGAAAAGCTTTTTGGGCATAACGTCCCCGTCTTAGTATAAGAAATTTTTTAAGGGTTTCGCCACGATCACTAAGCCACTTACCTAACTAACGAGGAAAGCTAGGAAGTGTGAGTGCCTCTTCGAGAAACAAGCGGCTTTTGCACAAATCAAAGCGGTTATTGCGAATGCTCCGGTGCTGCTGCGCCCACGCTTCGATGCGCAATTTGTAGTACAGACGGATACCAGCGATACTAAGCTGGGAGCAGTGCTTCTTGAGACGATAGATGAAGAAGAGCGAGTGCTTGAGTTTATGAGCTGGACTCTGTTTTAGGCAGAAAGAAATTACAGCGTGACAGAGAGAGATCTGGCCGTAGTGTGGGCCATTTGAAAGTTTAGACCGTATATCGAGGGGTATAAGTTCAAAGTCATTGTGGACCATAGCCGCCTTCATTGTTTATGTAGTTTGCATAACCCAACAGGCAGATTAGTTTGATGGGCCCTGGAGTTGCAGGGCCAAACGTATTCAATTGAGTATAGGAAAACCGTGCTGCATAATGTGCCTGATGCTTTGTCTTGTATGTATGAACGTGATGCACGAGGGCTCAGCGCAATATATTGGGTAGATGAGACCAACGATGAAAAGTATTTACACTGGGTCCAAAAAGTCGAAGAAGATTCGACTGGAAACCTTTGTTGCAAGGTAGTCGATCACCAGTTGTACTTCTATCGGCCTAATGAAGCTTTACAAGGCACAATTGGCAACGATGATGCTTGGGAACTCGTCGGACATAAAAAAAAACGTAAAGAAAACGTTCAAGAGGGGCATGATGAGTCAACATCTTGTCATCTAGGAAGAGAGAAAACTTAAGCCCGGACATCAAAATTGTATTTTTTATCATACATTCATAAAGATGTAGAAAGTAGAACAATGTAAAGTCGAACAACGCGCGTCAGCACGGCTTATCGGGCAAAGGGTCCTTTGCCAAGATCTTTGTAAGGCTATGAATATATCTTAGTCTTTTCGGATTGGTTCACGCGATATGTAGAGGTTATCCCCATTCGCAAGGCTAATGGAAAGTCCGAAAGGAGCTCAAAAAGCGTGTTTTTTACAGATATGCAGCTCCTGAGGTATTTCTTTCAGATAATGGCATGTAATTTAAAAACCGTGCCATTCATAATTTCCTGGAGGAGGAGGGGGTTCACGATATTATGGTGCCACACTAATCGGTGCTAATCGTTCATAGATGATGATGCCCATTGCTTTTATTGAGGTAAGAGTCATCAAAGTTGGAGTGATATTTTACCCTCAATTGTCTTCGCTTTTAATACAGCTTTGCATAGTTCAGTGGGTGCCAGTCCTGCACTACTAAATTCTAGAAGATAGGCATTGCTTTTGTCGCCTATGCGAAGAAACCAATAACTGATAGCTGTAGAAAAAGAGTCAGACGAAGCTGCGTGCTATGATGCTCATAGAAGACCGGCTCCGTAGCTGAAGGGTTGAGTACTAAGCTGCTGGTCCTTTTGTAATACTGATCCTGCTGGGTTCAAATGCCTACGAACTGTAGGATGTGGACAGGCATTTCACTTCACCGGGATATGTAACGGCTGCCTCTGTGCCTAAAACTTTAACGCCCTTCGGAAGGCCCCAAAAGGGTAAATGTCATTGAGATTGAGGATGGTTTTGCTTCTTCGGTAACAAGTTGTTGACATAAATAGTTTCTTTCGTACATCTGTTGGCATTTATTAGCAAATAATCTGATTAATGGTCCAAATAATTTCCAAGGCGTGGCTAGAATTACGGTATCATTATTCTAATTGATGGTAGCAAGTCTTTGAATCAGGGAAAATGCAATAGGATTTAGTATAGGAATTTTTAGAATTACATGATATAATTTTTGGCTAATTCAATTGATCCCTGTATAAAACGAAAATTTAACAAGTTATGATGGTAGAGCATCTTTTTGAGAATAAATTTTTAGCAAGTGTGTACGCATGTCTGATGTCTGATCATAAGTCAGTATTTCTAGATCGAAAATTTGCTCTAACAAAATGAACCACCTCTTTATTTTGTAAAATATGTTTCAAAAATGTTGCTCTTGTATTATTAGAGTAATAACGGCTTCAAATAGATGCAAATGAGCATCTTGTCGGTCAAGAGTTTCGGATATACTTTCTAGATTTTTGTTAATTATATCGACGTGATCGTTTATGTTTTTACTTATTTTGTTTATAACGCTTACTAAAAATTGATATATCTTCTTGCTCTTGAGTCTCAAGCGAGTTTAATTATTTATTTTGTCCAGAACAACGTCTGGATTTCCAAAAGTGAATTTTATTGCTGTACCTAATCCGTTTATTAATCCTCATTTTGCTTTTCTACCAAATGGTATACTTTGTTGTAAATTTTGATATACTTTTTTGCGTAAAATAGCCGCTTATTTCAATAAGTGTGATCCTCTAATATACGGGTGTGAATATAATATTCCATAGCTAGTGACAATATTGTTATAGGTGCCTTCGAAGGTCGTTGTATTAATGTTGAAGTGTACATAATGAAAATCTTCCATATTTCTTCCAATTCATTGCTGTTAGTCGTAATGGGTTGCCTCCGGATTAATGTTGCTGCTTTTAGCAAACGTAGTCAGGATGGCTAAGAACTATGTTATTGACATCTTCCTGAAAAATTAACAAGTTTTTCTCAACCTTTTGGCTTTTCTCACATTATATTTACGTAGTTGTACGTGAATATGACAACTAATGATGGGCCATGTTGTTAATCTACAAGTACTTTTTGGTAACGGAGCCCGGTTTTATCGCAGTGCTGTTGATGCGTTTTAATAAATATTTCCTTGTTTTCTAATGTTTTGTTCGAGTTGTCTGGTAGCTTTTGCCCCTCTTCGTGTTTTCTATATGATTCCATAAAAAGGTAGAATTTTCTTCCTAATTTCATCGTATTACTCGATCTTATATGTATCAGGATCTATAATATGTTTATGCAATTCCTCGCAAGGTCCATATAAGAGATCAAACGGCGTTTGATGATATTTAATTTTGTATGTATGGCAAAATTCCTTAAATAAGTTTGAATTAAATTCGCTTCCATTATCTGAAGCAATTTTCTCTAGAAATTTATGGTGTGAAGCGAAGTGTTGTAATTTATTTATTATGGTCGTGGCATTTCCGTCAGATCGGTGGTAAGCTTGAGCATATTTTGAGAATATATCTATAATGGTGAGAAATTTTTCTTTATTAAAATGAAATACGTCTATATATATATATATATATGCTGGAGAGGCCTGTTAGCTATTATAGGGCTGTACGTTTCGGTTTAATAGGGTATTCTTTCGTACTTATATTCAATACATATTTCGCAATGATTTATAGAATTTTGAATGATTCTACCCATGGTGGGAATGTATAATTATTTCTTAAAGTGGGCTGTTGTTTGCTGAATATTTGTCTAATTCCTTCTTGAAGTTATTTCGATTTGTTACCGGTGTATATGCCGTCGTTTTGATCAATTTTAAGTTCACATTAAAATATTTTTGCATTACTCTGTAAGTAATTTCTTCTAATTCATAAGTCATAAAGTAGGAGCGTTATTATTTATCGGGTTTTATATTTTCGTTGAAAAATTTAAGCAGTTGTGTTTCTGCCTTTTGTCTATTGATCTTTACAGAGTATTGTACTCTTAGTTTATCTTTTGCCGTTTTTACTGGGTAGTCATTATCTTCTTTAATTACACAGGCCCACAAAAAAAAGTTTCCTGCGCGGTAGACCAGACCACGTGAATTTAATGTTTTTGGGGTCACTGAATCCGAATCCTTGGTCCATTTGACCTGGTCACGTCAGGGTCATGGTCAGGCCAATGTCAAATTCAGAAAATAAATAGCAAACAAAGTTAACTGGTACATCTATATGTATTTGGGGTCGCTGAAGCCGAATCCGTGGTCCATTTGACCCGGTCACGTCAGGGTCAAGATCAGAAGAAGGTCAAATTGAGAAAATGTATCGTGTAATTCAGGCGTTTCGTGTAGTAAACTATACAATTTCGTTAAAACGCGCCATGAATTCCATGTATTTTTTTCCCGCTGAAAAACAATCCGCAACCCGATTAACCCTTACACGTCAGAATTTTTTTCTAACCTCAAGAAATACCTCAAAATCCACAAAAACCATCAAATACATTGCTTTATCCGTAAAACTATCTCTAAAATCCCGTAACCACTCAATCCCACGACCCCTAGATACCTCAGGACCTTACCTCGATAACCCGATAACTCCATAACCTAAGACAATCTGCACTTCCTTACTCTTTTATCCTGAAACGACCTGTGAAGTGGATTGCGTTTCCGCTTTTTACTGTTGTCAGTGTTCTCTCTTTTTAATGTCCAATAGTAGTCAGCCATCATATGTGCATTCCACCTACCCTGATAACGTCTTTCCATTTCCTTCATATCTTGATGAAAGCGTCCTCCTTGTTATTCGCTGTAATCCCCAAGATTTTGTGGGAAGTTATCAAGATGCGAATCGAGAAAATGCAACTTGTAACTCATCAAACAGCCCAATTTCTTATAGTTTTTGAGCATTTCGACTACCAATTCCCTATAG